>SNQJ01S0002289.1:69384-147687 GCA_010110895.2 Picea sitchensis
TCCGGCTACGAGGCCATGTAAGGTACCAAAATACAAAAGATACACTAAACTGAATGAGGAAAGAGGGAAAACCTCATGGTAACAAAACCCCCCCTCAAATTACAATGCATAAAATGAAAAATGATAAGGAACAAAAGGCAGTTTCTAAGCAACCATGTCCTTCACTCCAAGAAGACCTCACAACTGTGCAAGTTTGTGCTCTTTGAAGATTTTGTTGAAGATGTAGATGTCTGCACGGATCTGATGAAGTATATGCATCATTGATATTTTCACACATATCCACTCTATCTTCTTGTAATGAATAATATCCAAATAAATTTTGGATGAAATTTTGAAAACCGTGCGGTCGTTTCCAGAAAAATGCTGAAATTTTGTTGATTTTAAAACGACCATAACTTCACTTTCCGGACTCCGTTTCAGACGATTTTTTTTTTTGAATTTGAATATTTTCCCGAGAGGAATTAAAATATCAAATTTTTTTTCTGCAAATTGTTCTCATAAAATATCATAATGGCGTCTGATGTGCGCGACTCCTTTTTTGACTCCTGAGATGCATGCATGGTGCATGAAAAAGTGTCTGTAGGTGACTCCTGAGATGCATGCCATATATATTCCACATGAATTTCAAAAAACAAATCTGAAATGGAGTAGACATCATCTTCAATTAATGGAATACAAATTTCTGTAAAAACTTTTGTAGAAGACTCTTCATAATAAGAGACTTGATCTTCTGATGGCTTCTCTTTTGGCTCTATCTGTTCGAACTCCTACATGAAATCTTCACAATATTCTTTATTCCCAAATAGAGCCTCCAATCTGTTCCATAATTCATTTGGAGTTAATCCTTGGGATTCTTCATATACTTGATGGAAAAGTTCGGGAGAAACAGACATGCCGATACTTCCTATGGCCATATCTTGTCTATTGAGAAAATCATTTTTCTCATTGGCAGAATCAGGATCTACTTCCATTTCCATAGTTATTTGGTACAAGCACCTGCATCTAAGATGAAGCAGGGGTTACAAGGATGGCCAATAGATGTGCGCTTAGGTACTAGTATTTCCTGTGTGTATGACTCCCCGACCTCGGGTTTATGTGCGTAAAGATAGATCTTTGTAGCTTTAAGATGCCAGAATACATCTCTACCCTGAAAAAATTTATACCACAATTTTCTGCCGAGGAAGGTGCTCTTGTACCACTTGTAGTATTTCAAATATAAAATAGTATGCAGAACATAAATATTTTAACTAGAAATGGCAGAGAAGAAATGATATAATCAAAACAATACCGGAATAATACCACAATAACACCAGAAAGAGCACTTTGATTACTAATAGCAATGTTCACTTGCCTCTTTGAGGGGGAAACCTCCAGCAGAGTAGAGCTCTATTACAATAATATCCAAGACAAGATTTCTCATACCCTCTACTTCTATTTATAATCTATCTATCCAAAAGGACAATCTAGAGGAAGATCCTTCTATAAGCAAAAGCTTCTATTAGGTCTTCTTACTTTTGACTTATTCTTCTTTATTGCTAGGCCTTATTAATATTAGCCTTTATTACATGGAATTGTATTATTCTACCTATGTGAGGGGTTAGGGAGGTTAGGTCCCTAACAATTTCAGTCAGATCCGGAGCTATAAATCTTGAATACGCCCTTTTTAAATTTTTGCAGAGTATTATTTCGGTTTTATATTGTTTGTTTCTGGGTTGCTACTCTTTTAGATCTGTGTATGCTATTTTCCTCGCGCCCTGTGCGATCTCGGAAAATCAGAAACAGATAGGAAAAGGTGCATTTTCCAGATTAAGCTAATTGAGATCTAACCCTTGTTTTCATCGAGAAGCGAAAAAAATTTCTTGTGTGAAAATAGTTTTTGTTAGTACGCTCTCCAAGGTTGTCAACAACAACAATCCTCTTGCTAAAAAATACAATATGTTTTGCTAGCCCACTTGGTTAAAAGTTGCCTTATTAAGTAAGAGGTCTTGAGTTCAAGTCTCTCTTTTTGTTACTTTTTTTTTTAAACTTCATACTCCATTGTAAAGTGTATTTCACTTCAAGTATAAAAGTGAATCACTATAAGTAGCTTTAATATTTTATTTTAGAGTTATTTGTTTTGCATGCATCTTTTCTTTTATAAAGTAATTTCATTGTAAAAATGATCCTCGCTTCTTTTTATAAAAGTGGGTCATTTCATAAAGCAACTTACACCACCACATGGTCTTTTGGTTACCGTTTTTTTTTTTTTTAAAGGGCATAACTTTCACATCCAAAGTCCGTTTTTAGTACGGTTCTTTTTAAAACCACATAATTTTTCAAGGTATTTCCATCTAGATCACCGGTTTCAGTTTTTAAATCCATATTATATACATATTTAATATGGCTTCTTCCAGTAATATTTTTCTTACCAACACCAACTACTTTGAATGGAAATCTCATATGGAGGATTTATTAAGAAGTAAAGGCTTGCATAAGATTACCTTGGGAAAGGAAAAAGAACCCACTGATGTTGATAAGAAATTCAAATGCACTAATAGGAGTGACGAAGCACAAGGACTGATCGAAATGTCCATCTCTCTTGATTTAAGGTTCCACCTTAAAGAAATTGATGACGTCGATGAAGCTTGGGAAAAGATTGAATCTGTGTTTGGTAAACACAATATTATTCGAGCACATTAGTTAGAAAATCAAGTACTGAATTTAAATCCAAGTGATTTTTCTTGCATTGAAGACTATCTATCTAAGTTTAAAACACCCAGAATTTTATGTGAAGAATATGAGATAAAAATGAAGGAAGAGTGTTGCATCTATATTATTATTTATAAGCTAGGTATTGCATATTTTGTGTTTGTATCTACCTTTTATGCCATGAGAGAGGTTGTAGGGAAATCTTATCAAAAACACACTCTTGATTCCTTTTGTGATGCTTTGATTAGAGAGCAAGATAAGTTTGTACAACTTGGAGTGATTAACACTGCAGGTACCTCCAGCAATGCCTTAGTCGCCCAGCAAAAAGATAAACCCAAGAATTCCAAGAAGCAACATCCTCCTCACAATAACAAGCAACATTAAGATCCCAAACCCACTCAGACAGTTTCAACTCCTAATGGTGACATAGGAGCAAAATATAAAAATACGAAGATTGACAAACATTGCAACTTTTGTGATAAAGATGGTCATGATGAGTCTAAATGTTTCAAGACGATGGAAATTTGTGGATCCGAAACGTTGACATACATTAGAGAATACTGTGGTTCTTCCGGATATTTCTGAATAAAGAACAACATCAGTATTGATTCTACTTCTTCTTCTTCTTCTTCTCATGGACATGCACTTTCTGCTTTTGGTTTCCCATTCAATGCAACTTCTACTTCTTCTTCTGATGAGTGGCTTATTGATTCGAGAGCATCTTATCATATGGCTAGGATAAAGCCATATTTTCTGCTCTAAATGAATGTAACACCAAGAAAATATGTCGATGATGATAGATCTCTTAGTGTTGTAGGATCTAGAACAGTTCAAGTAGATAATGGTCATTTCAATGATGTATTATGTGTTTCAAATATTTCTTGTAACCTTCTATCAGTATATCAAATCACTCATTCATGTGAAGGTAAAACCATAGATTTTTAACCTCACCAAGTTGTAATCAAGGATCTAAAATATCCTAAGCATGTTCTTGCAACTAGAATTGTTGATGATATTACTAGGTTGTACAAGTTTGAAAACTTTGGGTCATCATCTTTTCCATCAGTTTTTGTCGCTCATAGTGATTACTTGGGCAAACTTTGGGATGAGAGGTTTGGTCATCTAAACTATCACTCATTGCAGCAACTATGTGTTGGAGTTACTTCACACACACCTAGGATTTATTTATTCCTTGTTTATTAGTCATAATTAGTCATTATCCAGTCTCCTATATTTTAGGGGAGAATATTCCACCTGGAGAATATTCTCTTTCAGTTGACTAGTTGAGTTGAGTTTATATGTTGCATTGGTTTTGTCACCATGCAACATTGGGATCATCACCAACTAATTATGACTAATTATGACTAATAAACAAGCAATAAATAAATCCTAGGTGTGTGTGAAGTAACTCCAACACATAGTTGCTGCAATGAGTGATAGTTTAGATGACCAAAACGCTCATCCCAAAGTTTTCTCAAGTAATCACTATGAGCGACAAAAACTAATGGAAAAGATGATGACCCAAAGTTTTCAAACTTGTACAACCTAGTAATATCATCAACAATTCTAGTTGCAAGAACATGCTTAGGATATTTTAGATCCTTGATTACAACTTGGTGAGGTGAAAACTCTATGGTTTTACCTTCACATGAATGAGTGATTTGATATACTGATAGAAGGTTACAAGAAATATTCGAAACACATAATACATCATTGAAATGACCATTATCTACTTGAACTGTTCTAGATCCTACAACACTAGGAGATCTATCATCATCGACATATTTTCTTGGCGTTACATTCATTTAGAGAAGAAAATATGGCTTTATCCTAGCCATATGATAAGATGCTCTAGAATCAATAAGCCACTCATCAGAAGAAGAAGTAGAAGTTGCATTGAATGGGAAACCAAAAGCAGAAAGTGCATGTCCATGAGAAGAAGAAGAAGCAGAAGTAGAATCAATACTGATGTTGTTCTTTTTTCAGAAATATCCGGAAGAACCAAAATATTCTCTAATGTCTGTCGACGTTTCGGATCCACAAATTGCCATCGTTTTGAAACATTTAGACTCATCATGACCATCTGTATCACAAAAGTTGCAATGCTTGTCAATCTTCGTATTTTTATATTTTTCTCCTATGTCACCATTAGGAGCTGAAACTGTCTGAGTGGGTTTGGGACCTTTATGTTGCTTGTTGTTGTGAGGAGGATGTTGCTTCTTGGGATTCTTGGGTTTATCTTTTTGCTGGGCGACTAAGGCATTGCTAGAGGTACCTGCAGTGCTAATCACTCCATGTACAAAATTATCTTGCTCTCTAATCAAAGCATCACAAAAGGAATCAAGAGTGTGTTTTTGATAAGCTTTCCCTACAACCTCTCTCATGGCATAAAAGGTAGATACAAACACAAAATATGCAATACCTAACTTATAAATAATAATATAGATGCAACACTCTTCCTCCATTTTTATCTCATATTCTTCACATAAAATTATGGGTGTTTTAAACTTAGATATATAGTCTTCAATGCAAGAAAAATCACTAGGACTTAAATTCAGTACTTGATTTTCTAACTAATGTGCTCGAATAATATTGTGTTTACCAAACACAGATTCAATCTTTTCCCAAGCTTCATCAACATCATCAATTTCTTTAAGGTGGAACCTTAAATCAAGAGAGATGGACATTTCGATCAGTCCATATGCTTCGTCACTCCTATTAGTGCATTTGAATTTCTTATCAACATCAGTGGGTTCTTTTTCCTTTCCCAAGGTAATCCTGTGCAAGCCTTTACTTCTTAATAAATCCTCCATATGAGATTTCCATTCGAAGTAGTTGGTGTTGGTAAGAAAAATATTACTGGAAGAAGCCATATTAAATATGTATATAATATGGATTTAAAAACTCAAAACCGATGATCTGGATGGAAATACCTTGAAAAATTATGTGGTTTTAAAAAGAACCGTACTGAAAACGGACTTTGGATGTGAAAGTTATGCCCTTTAAAAAAAATATAAATGGTAACCAAAAGACCATGTGGTGGTGTAAGTTGCTTTATGAAATGACCCACTTTTATAAAAAGAAGCGAGGATCATTTTTACAATGAAGTTACTTTATAAAAGAAAAGATGCATGCAAAACAAATAACTCTAAAATAAAATATTAAAGCTACTTATAGTGATTCACTTTTATACTTGAAGTGAAATACACTTTACAATGGAGCATGAAGTTTTAAAAAAAAAGTAACAAAAAGAGAGACTTGAACTCAAGACCTCTTACTTAATAAGGCAACTTTTAACCAAGTGGGCTAGAAAAACATATTGTATTGTTTAGCAAGAGGATTGTTGTTGTTAACAACCTTGGATAGCGTACTAACAAAAACTCTTTTCACACAAGAATTTTTTTTCGCTTCTCGATGAAAACAAGGGTTAGATCTCAGTTAGCTTAATCTGAAAAATGCACCTTTTCCTATCTGTTTCTGATTTTCCGAGATCGCACAGGGCGCGGGGAAAATAGCATACACAGATCTAAAAGAGTAGCAACCCATAAACAAACAATATAAAACCGAAATAATACTCTGCAAAAATTTAAAAAGGGCGTATTCAAGATTTATAGCTCTGGATCTGACTTAAATTGTTAGGGACCTAACCTCCCTAACCCCTCACATAGGTAGAATAATACAATTCCATGTAATAAAGGCTAATATTAATAAGGCCTAGCAATAAAGAAGAATAAGTCAAAAGTAAGAAGACCTAATAGAAGCTTCCGCTTATAGAAGGATCTTCCTCTAGATTGTCCTTTTGGATATATAGATTATAAATAGAAGTAGAGGGTATGAGAAATCTTGTCTTGGATATTATTGTAATAGAGCTCTGCTCTGCTGGAGGTTTCCCCCTCAAAGAGGCAAGTGAACATTTCTATTAGTAATCAAAGTGCTCTTTCTGGTGTTATTGTGGTATTATTTCGGTATTGTTTTGATTATATCATTGCTTCTCTGCCATTTCTAGTTAAAATATTTCTGTTCTGCATACTATTTTATATTTGAAATACTACAAGTGGTACAAGAGCACCTTCCTCGGCAGAAAATTGTGGGATAAATTTTTTCAGGGTAGACGTATTCTGGCATCTTAAATCTACAAAGATATGTCTTTATACACATAAACCCGCGGTTGGGGAGTCATACACACAGGAAATACAAGTGGTACCTAAGCGCACATCTGGTGGCCATCCTTGTAACCCCTGTTGGTACCCCTTTGAGTGGTAGCGCATCAGAAAACACATGTATATAGATCGACCTAGATCTCCTAGATCCCTTCATAGATAAACCAATCGGTCTCCTCACTGCTATAGTGCCACCGAGAACAACACTCGAAAATATACTCTCTAGTAACTGGGTAGTCGAGTAGTACAACTAAGGGCACAATCTAGCCTCCTTAATTGGTGCCCTGAGATATTGGGTTGAGTACTACTATTGGACCCCGCAAATATATCAGAGAGCTATAGCACAGGGAAAACCCTTGTCTATATAAACCCTGAATATCCTACCCCTGGGGATGAAAACAAAAAAAAAGAATGAAAAATATCTATTGCCGCGCAACTGGGCCTTCTGCATTCTGGTGGCGAAATTACTACACATTTCTTCATGTTAATCATTTGGGCATTTCGTCACTGCAGTATTAGTCAGGCTGGAGTATAACTCCGCATGAAAAAAAAAGTGGTCTGGCTGACACACTTGTTTGGGACTTATCCCACTAAATTCCTCTCTTCGCCCTGATTCCAATGATACCTCTCATTTTTAACACAATTTGCATTTTGTGTGGACCCGATCCCATCACCAACACCCTTATTTGGATCGTATTCCTTTGGATCCCCCCTTTCTCCTTAATCGTAGTGGTATCTATCATTTGACATCCTTTTTTATCCGCGGTCCCACCCACCCCTACAGACCCCTTTTGTTTCCCCTATACCATTTGCCTGCTCCTTTGTCCAAATGACTACCACACTAGCCCAAAAACTCAATGCATTGATTGATGATAACCATCAACACAAGGATGACATCAAACATCTCACTGCCAACATTATCTCCATCAATTCAACTATTGATATCCTCAAGGACCAATGTTCCCACATAAAATACTTCCAGGAACAATGTTCCTACATCAAAGACCTCAAAGAACACTTCCTGGGTCGTTCCCAGAACCCTTAGTCTTTTGAACAATCATCTTATCAGGATGACCATGACTCTTCCCATTACTAAGGCCCTCATACTACTCACTTTTCTCGAGACCTTCACCCTCCTAGAATTGAGGTGAATAAATTTGATGGATTAGATCCTACAGGTTGGGTCACCCAAATGGAACATTATTTCTCTTTGCATGGCATTACTGATGATTTATCCAAGCTTCGTTATGGTGTACTACATCTGGATCGAGAACGATGGAAATGGTGGCAATGGAGAGAAAATGCATGCCAAGGGTATCTTGCTTGGACATAGTTTGCGGCCAAACTTTATGACCGCTTTGACTCTGACAACCACCATTTAGGTCGTTTGACCAAGGTAAAGTAGTCTGGGACAATTGAAGACTTTATTACTGCATTTGAGCACTTGGATTTCAGAACGGAGGGCAGGTCAGATGATTTCTTTAGGGAATGCTTTATCAGTGGCCTCAAAGATGAAATTCATGCCAATGTTCTCATGGCACGCCCTCAGACTTGGTTGGAAGCTACTCAATGAGCCAAGGAAGCCCAACAAATTGTGTCCTCCCAGACCTGTAAAACCTCCTTTCCTCCTCGCCCTAAACCCACCAATTTTTCCCCTCCTGCAACTCCCCTCAAGATCTATAAATCAACCAGGGTTGAAATGGTTGAACATCAACTCAAGGGTCTTTTTTATAATTGTGATGACAAATATTTTCCCGGGCACAAGTGTAAGGAACAAAATCTTTTTATGGCTGTGACTGAGGATATTTCTGAAGAAGATGTTGTTGTTCTACCTATGGAGGAACTACCACCGCCTTCTGACCTCACCCCACTATCTGACCCACCAGACGTTGACCCGGTGATTTCACTTAATGCCCTCACTGGTTTCCCCCAGACTCTCAAATTAATTGGTTACATAAAAAATAGGAAAGTCATCATCCTTGTGGACAATGGTAGCACCCATAACTTTATTCATCGATGCATTGCCCAAGAAGTCAATTGTTACATCTGTGTCATCAATAATTTTCAAATCATGATTGCTAATGGTGGTTCCATGAAATGTGGGGGACGATGTGAAAATGTGCGGCTCCAAATTGGTCAGTATCAACTGAAATCCCATATGTTTTCTATAGACATGGGTGGTTGTGACATTGTTCTTGGGGTCGAATGGTTACATACTCTATGCCCCATTCTCATGGATTTTAAGGACTTAACCATGCAATTCCAACAAGAGGGACAACAATATAAGTTCCAAGGCATCACCGTAGGTTCCCCTGAGATCATCAGTTCCCATCGTATGGAAAGCTCCTAAAAAAAGGTCACTCGGGAATTATATCCCAACTCCACTCCATTAATGCTATTGAGACACCTTTTGTGCATACATACCTCCAATCTATCGTCTCTCGCCACCATGTTGTTTTTACCACCCCCCAGGAACTTCCCCCTCCTCGTAGAGTCCATGATCATTCCATCCTTCTCATCCTGGGAAGTCTTCCTCCCAATGTTTGCCCTTATTGTCATCCCTTTTCCCAAAAGAATGAAATTGAGAAAATTATTCATGAATTAATCGAAGCCGGTGTTATCCGTCCCAGTACTAGCCCCTATTCTTCCCCTATGGTCATGGTACTCAAGAAAGAAGTTACTTGGCGCATGTGTCTTGATTTTCACGCCCTTAACAAACTCACAATGAAAGGAAAATTCCCCATTCCTGTCATTGATGATCTCTTGGATGAATTGAGTGGTGCTCAATACTTCACCAAATTGGATCTACGTTCTGGCAAAGATCCATATAAAAGCAGAAGACATTCCCAAGACCGCATTTCGCACTCATGAGGGTCGTTATGAATTCTTGGTAATGTCCTTTGGATTGTGTAATTCTCCTTCCACTTTCCGTAGTCTTATGAATCAAGTCTTTCGTCCTTTTCTTCGTCATTTTGTCTTAGTTTTATTTGATGATATTCTCATCTATAGTAAAACTTGGCCATCCCATATTTCCCATGTGAATCAAGTTCTCCATCTACTCTCTAAACAATCAAATTTTCCTCAAACAATCTAAATGTGCCTTTGGTGCCTCAGAAGTGGAATACCTGGGTCATATTGTCAACAAGGATGGTGTCCAAGTGGATCCTAAGAAAATTGAATCTATGCAATATTGGCCTCGCCCTAAAACTCTTAAGAGCTTGCGTTGTTTTTTGGGTTTAATGAGATATTATAGGAAGTTTGTTCGGAATTATGGAAAGATTGTAGCTCTTCTCACTTGCCTCCTTAAAAAGAATGCGTTCACTTAGAATTTGGCTGCGGATCATGCCTTTCAAGCCTTAAAAGATGCTATGTGCTCGACCCCTGTCCTAGCCCTCCCAGACTTCACAAAGACATTCATATTGGAATGTGATGCTTCCGGGAAATGAATTGGAGTCGTCCTCATGCAATATGGCAGACCCTTAGCCTTCACTAGCAAACAAATTTCAGAGCGACATTTAGGTAAATCCATTTATGAAAAGAAAATTTTAGCTATTCTGCATGTTGTGGATCTTTGACGTCCTTATTTATTGGGTCAACTATTCCAAATCAAAACTGATCATTAGAGTCTCAAGTATTTCCTGGAACAACTAATTTCATCCCCGACCCAACAAAAATGGGTGACCAAGATATTAGGCTATGATTATGAGATCATTTACAAGAAGGGCAAGGAAAATTTAGTGGCCGATGCTCTTTCCTGAAAATATAAGGAATATGAGTCTCTTTTCTCCCTCTCCTTCATTGCACCTAATTGGCTCCTAGATGTTCGTAAGGATTGGTTGCAAGACCCCAAAATTTCTAGCCTGCTCCACCAATTGCAACACAATTATTCAGTTTCCCTAGGGTACTCTTGGCATAATGAAGAGCTTTGCTACAAAATCCGTTTGTATTTATGCAAGCAATCCCAAATTAAATCCACAGTGCTTTATTAAATTCATGCCTCTCCCACAACCAGGCATTCAGGGTTTACCAAAACCTATGAATGGGTCAAATGTTCTTTTTTGTGGGAAGGTATGAAACATGACATCCACACCTTTATGGCTGAATGTGAGGTCTATTAGCACAACAAGGGACAAACTATCAAAGCTCCAGGCACACTCCAACTGTTTCCGATTCACCCTGCTATTTGGCGAGATATTTTTATGGATTTTATTGTGGGATTACCTAAATCGAGCAATAAGTCAGTCATCATGGTGGTAGTAGATTGTCTCTCCAAATATTCTCATTTTTGTTCTCTTCAACACCCATTCACATCCGCCACAGTGGCTCAAATATTCATGGATAATATCTTCAAGCTTCATGGCATGCCTAATTCTATTGTCTCTGACAGAGACCCTACTTTTACCAGCATTTTTTGGTAAGAATTGTTCAAGCTACAGGGAACTCAATTGCATCTCAACACTGCCTATCACCCCCAGATGGATGGCGAGACTGAAGTTGTCAACAAGTGTTTGGAAACATATTTGAGGTGTTTTTCATCAAAGCGACAAAATTAGTGGGCTCAATGGTTACCCCTCGCTGAATGGTGGTACAACACATATTACCATACAACTACTTGCATGACTCCTTTTCAAGTAGTATATGGCCAAAATCCCCCATTAGTTATCTCCTATATGACAGGGGTCTCAAAGGTTCAGGAGGTTGAAAACAATCTTACATTCCGTAAGGCTATTCTTCATGCCCTCAAAGACAATTTGGTCATGGCTCAGAATTGCATGAAGAAATAAGCAGACTAGGGTCGTTCTAAATGCCATTTTGTTGAAGGGGACCAGGTATTTCTTCGACTACAGCCTTATAAGAAAACTTCACTGAAATCTCAACACTATCAAAAACTTGTGCCCAAATTTTATGGTCCTTATACAGTGCTCAACCATGTGGGATTGGTGGCCTATCAGTTAGCTCTACCTATTTAGTCGAAGCTCCATCCTGTTTTTCATTTTTCCTACTTAAATAAGGTGATTGGAACTAAGTGCCAAACTCAAACTAGTCTTCCTGAGTTGGATGAAGAAGGTTCCATATGGTTGTAGCCACACACAATCTTGGCCCAGAGAGAGCGTCATCTACGTCAACACACCATCCAAGAAGTGTTAGTCCAATGGAAAGATACACCTCCAGAAGATGCCACCTGGGAGCCAACCACCATTCTACAACAATTCCCTCATCTGAAGCCTTGAGGACAAGGTTGTTCTTCAAGGGGGAGGAAATGTTAGGTACCTAACCTCCCTAACCCCTCACGTAGGTAGAATAATATAATTCCATGTAATAAAGGCTAATATTAATAAGGCCTAGCAATAAGGAAGAATAAGTCAAATGTAAGAATACCTAATAGAATCTTCTGCTTCTAGAAGGATCTTCCGCTAGATTGTTCTTTTGGATAGATATAGTATAAATAGAAGTAGAGGGTATGAGAAATCTTGTCTTGGATATTATTGTAATAGAGCTCTGCTCTGTTGGAGGTTTCCCCCTCGAAGAGGCAAGTGAACATTTATATCAGTAATCAAAGTGCTCTTTCTGGTGTTATTCTGGTATTGTTCTGATTATATCATTGCTTCTCTGCCATTTCTAGTTAAAATATTTATGTTCTGCATACTATTTTATATCTGGAATACTACAAAAATGGTCGTATCTTGGGCAAATGAAAACATTTTCGAGTGAAACAAAAATTGTTCCTAACTGGAATGAGTTCTCTAGATGTAGTGGAATAGTCCTCTCAGCCCATAAATGTACATAAATGGAAAAAAATGGAGATGAGGCAACTTGGCTTCACGATCTTGATCTACAACAAGAACGAGTCTTCAAACAGGTTCTGATACCATGTTCGAAAACACATGTATTCCAATAGAGGACGAACACCTTCAATAACCATTCATGCAACCAGATCAAAGATCAACACACCGATTTTTTGACGTGGTAAAACCCCTACGGGGAAACATCCATGGCCCCAACCACCGCAACCACTTGGAGTAGTTTATTAATGAAAAAGAAAAAGATTACAAAGAGATTTTACAAGAGAGTTTCTCACAATCGACCATCGTAAAATGACCCTCCATTCTCTTTAAATAGAGATCATTGATCAATTGGGTGTTAAGCGACGAATCAATGGCCGTTAAGATCGAGGAGAATATGAACCGTCAGATCACTCTATGTTGGGAACATATTGTGATCGTCAGATTTCCTAACTACAAATGCATACTAATGCATACCAAAGAAACACACTAAGAAACACACTTTTACCTAACGACACATTATACCAAATAGATCTTAACTAACTCCTAAGTGTATAAATATCCTAACACATAAATGATGTTAATTTAAAATATTATTCACTCGACTTGTTAGTGTTGTCTTTGTTTCTCGAGTTATTCTCGGTGTTTTTTTTTGTTATCTCGCTGAATAAGATCATCCAAACTTATTTTTCTCTATCTCAGCCTTTCATTGCACTCTTGCAGGCCCACTTTCGACTCCTGTAGCTTCATATACGACTATTGGAACATTGCATGGCCCATTCTTCAATTCAATTCAGGCTTCTTTTGTGTTTTGAATTTTATGAGAATTTCAACCTTCAATCTGTCAATATTTTCTTTTCTATCCTATTCTCCTCTCTTCTAGATTTCTGACGAGCTATCTTGGGCTTGATTTTGTTTCCTGTAGCTCTGAATATGGTTGTTTGAAGTCTGCATAGTCCATTTTCCCTCCAAATTTGTGGCTTGTTGTGCTCTGTGATTTCTGAGGTTTTATGTTACTTTTCTAACCTAAATACCTTTTCCACTGCATTCCTCTACTCGATATATTTCCAACGAGATATCATGGGCATGATTCCTTTTCCTATAGCTCTGGATATGGTTGACTTAAGTTTACATAGGAAATTGTTTCCCAAATCTGTGCTGTCTTGTTCTTTGTATTTTCTAGGATTTTCCATCATAGTTTTGGCCTGAATTCCTCTCCCAATGTATTCTTCGTCTCGATACCTTTCCAATGAGGTATCATGGGAATGATTCTGACACATGTATTTCAACATATGTCCGTTTAAAAAACAATGCTCAACAACCCTTCATCATGACCATGGATGAATGTGGGTCGTTGATCTTTAACCATTTTGTAGCATCTTCATTCTGTAGTAGCTCTCTTTCGACGACAGTCGTCGAGCTTCGATCGTCAACCATTTTGTAGGAGTTTCTATTCCGCAACATCATTCTTTTGGATGATGATCGTCAGGTTCCGATGATCACCAGGCCATTCTGCAACATCCAAATTTTGCAACACTCCTTATCACTCATTTTCGACGATGATCGTTGGGTCGAGCCATTCTGTAGCATAACCATTTCACAACACTCCTTTTTGACGACGATCGTTGGGTTGGTCCATTAAACAACATTCTTTCCTTCTGACAACGATCGTCGAGCTCTAATGGTCGTCGATCATTCCATTCCACAACATCATTCTTTTCTGATGATGATAGTCAGGCTTTGATGGTCATCGAGTCATTCCATTCCACAACATTTCATTCGGTAGCACCTCATTCAATAGAAACATTCCATAACACTTCATTCTGTAGAACCTCATTCCGTAGCACCATTCATAGCATGTGTCCATCAGACTCTGATGGGTTGGGTAGGTGAACAAAGATAATGATTCAATCTCGATGGCTCGACTCTGATGGCTCAACTTGATGATGTTAAGTAATTCTCATAGACATATGAGTAAGTTTAAGTATGAGCTTCGTAATTGTGATGTATTTGGGAAGGGGAAGAGGGGTTTATGATAATGAGGGAAGGTTTGTCTTAATGGTAGTTCCCAATGGAATTTACTGTGAAGTGAAGGTGAAGACCAATGGGAGGAACCTTGGAAAAAATGAAAAAAGAATGTTAAAAAACAAAAAAAAAATTGAATGAAATTAAATATATATATATATGAACCTTGGAAAATGAAAAGAATGTAAGTTAAAAACAAAAAATTGAATGAATGAATATATATATATATATATATATATATATATATATATATATATAACCTAGGACTTACGGGAAGAATGGGAGAAGTGAATATAAATTTAAAAGAGAAATAAGTAAAGGGTAAGAAACAAACAAATATATAAACATATATATAAAAATAAAAAAGTCAAAAGGTTTTAGGAACAACACACCATCTAAAAAAAAGTCTACCCATGTAAACCAAATTTGACTCATGTAAAATATTTCTAAAGTAAACTCGATTTTTCCCATGTAAATTTTTTTTACCAAGGGTAATTTTGGGGGGAAACCATGGACAATTTGTAAAAACCATGTGGTTTTTCAAAACTAGGGGAAAAATACAAGTGAAAATAAGTAAATACGAAAATAGTATATGAAAAAAAAAAACAAAAACAAAAAGAAGAACTAAATAAAATAAAAAATATACAAATTATGTACAAAAATAATAATAAAATAAAAATTATGAAAATGAGGCCAATTTACACACAAGTCAGGGTTCCATGTCAGTGACGGTTTTTAGAGAGAGGGAGGCCGAAAGAAGAACCCTATGAGATTAATCTGAATAAGCTTGTTCCTTTCAGACCTCAGGAATTTCATAAGGGATTTCATTTGACCAGTCTGATAAAATGAACCTAGTGAGGGGGGCTTGATAATGATCAATGTTCTAGATAAGGATCAAGGTCACAACCTCATAAATACAAAGGTGATATGAACAAGAATCGACCGAGTTTTTGGCAAGATAATGCTTACTCCATAATGTTGAATATTAGCTTCAAACAATAGACAAGATCCACAATAGAGAGAGTTTTTGGCTAGAGGAAGAAGATCAAGGGATTCCTCACATGCATTTCAAGGTTGGAGCAGTCATTTAAATGAAGTGGCCTTGTGAACCTGCTCTTGCAACCATATAATAGATGAGATCAGTTATGCGATCAAGAAAGCACTTGCCATTATACCATAAACATTACATTCCATGCCTTCAATCAAACTTATTAATGAGTATTGGGCTTGTTCAAATATAATCATGGGTGGCTATAGATAAGTTTCCTAAAATCCACAGGTGCCAAGTCTCAAACTCAAAAAAAGGATTAGTGGTTTTACGATTCTAGTCAAGATTTCAAAATTGAAGAATATGATCAAAACATTAAGCACACCATGAAAGAAAGATGATGCATAATGCATATATGTTTTTGATTAAGTTATCCATTCAAAAAGTCTTGAAAACAAACTCATTCAATTCATACAATAGAACATCAAACCTTGCAACCACATACGATCATCAAGCACTTCGAAATATGCAAAATATCCCAAGGAAAATGTGTCAATGTCGACGAAAACATCATAAGTTAGGAAGCATCATGAAGACATTTGAAGGCATGAGATCAAAAGGAATAATCACACTCCAAAAAATACAATCATCAACCAAGATCAAACCCCAAATCCCTCAAGGTAGAGAAAAAATTAGCACTAGGTTCAAGCAGTAGGGGATTAGGCATTAGGGATGAAATTTTAATAGGAGGGTCCTTTCCTTTGCTCGTAAAAGAAAAAGTGAAGGTGAATTGTTGTGGCCTCAACAACTTCACTCTAATTGGTAAGTGAGAAATATTACAAATGGTTACTTTGGAGATTTGAAATAAAAAAAAACACATTTTAATTTACAATACTTAACTAGTCGAGTAAACCCACCAAACTATTCTTTATGTATTTAATTGTGTATAATACAATAATAATAAACTATTATTTATACATTTAATTATATATAATACAATAATAATAAATAATAATAAAGTACAATTACAAATAATAACACAATATTTATTAAGGTACAAAGAAATTATAATACTTTGTCTTCATATATTAAGAAAGGAAAAAAAAATACGAAAATGTGTTTCATGACTCCACTTGTAAATTTGGCATCAATGTCAACATGGCTTTTGTTCTGGATAGAAGGATCACTGACTCAAGGAGCTTGTCTTTTCTCAACTTGAGCATGTGCTTATAATCTAAACAATGAATCATAGATTTAAAATCCATGAAAGTGCATCCAACTCCAATCAAGAGAATACAATAAGGAGTGTTTCTTTTAATTTTAAAATTATAAGGTATGAATGTTTTTTGGATTTTCTCAATTTTACTCCATAACAAGAGTTGTTGCAAGCCCAAACATCACAACTGTAAATTAATTGGGGTACCTAAAATTTTGAAAATAATTTTTTTTCATATCCCAATCCTAGATTTCAACATTTTTACATTTGTTTTCAAGATTATAATAAGCTTTCCAGCCATCAATGATTCTTTTCTTGATATGGTTCCATTTTAAATGGGAATTGAATTACATACCTAAGTAATTATTTGATTGCAACTCTTAAGTATGTTTTATCACCATATAAAATAGAAGGATAAATGTTATTCTTATATTTAATTATCATAATCTTGGTTTTATCAATAATAATAGGTTGTTCTATAATTTTTGTAAAATTGTTGGTGAGCTTTGTGTTTCTTGTGAATATCTTCAATAGATTATGGAAGGAGAACAACTCATCAACATATAGAATACATATGACAACAAGGTTGACCATGTTAATACCAATGCATCTTTCCTCTTCTGAACATTGCTCAATTTCATCGATATAGATGCCAAGAAAGGTGGGAGAAAGGGGGCACCCTTGCTTAAAACCAATATTACAATTAATATCCATATACCAATTGTTATTATATTGAATCTTAACAATAAGTGTCGTAGAACCTAATCATAGCATTATCAAGCTCATGAGGGAAATCAATTTCTTCAATATTTTCCATAGCTTGGTTTTAGACACAATGTTAGAGGCTTTTCTAAAATCAACTATACCAAGTACATTGTAAATTTAAATAATTTTTTTTGAGTTTACTATAAACATGGATGTGAAACCAAAGAAAGTGATCTCTTTTATCTCATTGGCCTATGTTGTGCCTTCCTATTGGGTCTTATTGATCTTACTAAGGCTCATAGAGAACCCAACCACTTCAGTTATTGTTCAAGAGTCTATTGGGTTTTTTTGTCTGTTGGAAATTTAAAAGATGTTGTCATCCAAACACTTGAGGAATTTAGTCCTGAAGGTATTCCATGATGTTATGAATCTATGGAGCCTAAGAAAACCCCACTAGATTTTGTAATTTTTCAATATAAAGAAAATTATTTTCAATACTCACTACATACATTGCTATTTTATTGGTTTTACTCCTCTAAAGGCCATGATAAAGGCCTCAAGGAAATAAGTCTGAGCATCGTGGTGGGCAATGATAGATTATTCATAACGTTACAAAAGGATTTTCTTTGTTTTTCATTCCTAAGAAAACTATGTTTGATACCATTATCTCTCACTAGCCTCAGGTTTGGAAAAAAATGTTGGTTGTTTTCCTTGGTAAGTCAAGGTCTTCTAAGTCAAAAGGATTGTTGAATTTCATTATCCTGTCTAAATGTGGAGATGATAGAGTGAGAGAAGCCCTCAAATTTATCAAAAACAATGTGAAAATGGGGCGATGTTTCTCTAAGAAGAATGGTTTTGTGGCTTCCATAGAATACCCAATTTCATGCATGGATGGGCTTGCAAATATGGCATAAAATCACCTCCATAACATGTAAGAAAATCACTGCCATAACATGTAAGAAAATCACCAAAAAAAGAACCCTTAAGAGAAACTCTTCGAGAAACTCAAAACCCTTGCTTAAAAAGGAATGGAGAAATGCAAGAGAAAATGTGAATGAATGAATATTACTATGAAGATTGAGTTGTCTTTGCCTCCATTCCATGTAATATAAAACCCACCATTGTGTACATAAACCCTCCATTGATCTTCAAATATAATAAAAATAAAGGTGTGAAGAGAGATAAAAGCAGTATGAGGGTGAGAATGGACAAAATAAGACAAAACAAACACTCATCAAACTCTCCATTGATCTTCTCCACCTTTTAACCTTCTTGTCATGAAATGAATTCAACTAATGAGAACTGAACCCTAAGAAGAAGAGCTTTAATATGCTCTCTAAATTTTTTTTAGTTAATTCTATTTGTTTGAAATTCAAATTAAAAAAAAAAACAAAAATCTAGTGTTTGTTAATTTATGTTGAATGTTGCTAGTTTGCTAATTATTAAGCTTATCATTTTGTCAAAGTTACTAATTATTTGGATTATCCATATTTTCTTGCTAATTGCGAGTTTTATAAATGTCAATAGTTTCTTATTTACTTATTTTGCTACTTAAATGTGACTTGTTATTTAAATGTTTTTTTTGTAAGCTAGATTGTTTCATTACCTTCCAAAATAAAAACATTACAACATATCAGAGTGGCACTGGTACAAGGGATGCCAACAGAGAAACTAACCCTTGCGCCAGCCCATCAAAGCATCCCTTGCGCCAACCCATTAAAGTATCATAAATTGGTTCAACATGTCTTAAAGAGAGTTTTTGAATAAAACTAGAGCTATGTTTGGAACATCTAGAACTAGAAACAACCGAAAATAAAAGCCAACAATATACAAGAAGACTACTATAATATGAGAGAAACATGACCAAAGACATCAATAAATTATTTGCCATCAGTGCCTCCCGAAGAATATTGCTTGAAGGAGCTCGAACATTCTGGTGTCATGATAGCTTGAGGAACATTTTCATGGTCCCTCCGCTGGTTGTTGGAAGCAATTCTTCCATGATCGTTCCAATAATGCTTGTATTAGAAATTAGTTTGAAGATAGTTTGAGTTTGTTGAGAGATTCTCTCAACAAATGTCGCTAGATATAGAATAAATTGGATCAAACAAAAATATTGTAAATGTATTAATATTGTGAGGATACATAATGGAAATGTGTGAAATTTTGGTGTGCATTTGGTTTTACAATTTGGTATTAGAGCTGAGTGCTTTGGGATTATCTCCCTTACGGGATGGCCCAAGAAGATGAGAGCGGAGTGCTTGCATTTTATGGTGTGAGAGTATAGTTTCCTTTGTATTTGGTTTCATAGTTGTGTTATACGGTGACAACCAATTTCTCCTATTTCTCAGTGTTTGTTGTAACTGCATGACCAAGAATAGGAGCGTATTAATTGAGTTAGTTTCCTGTGTAAATGGTTATTAATCTGTGTATGTTTGTAGAGGTTGAATGTAATGTGAGTGAGTTGTTGTAATCTCTTTAATCTGAATAATAACATAACCGATACCTCTTCTTACTGGGCATAGCCCAATGTTTGGGTGAACCACATAAATTCTTACGTTTTGTGTTTGATCGATTCTGTAAATATTTTCCATGCATATTAGATCATGCTTTAATGGCAGATCTATTAACAAGTGGCATCAGAGGTCGATGAGGCCACCCATCGCCGAGCTTGGTATTGTTCAGCGATCGTTGAAAGACTGGAAGGGAGCGCTGTTTTTTGCATCAGCACCGGGGGCTCTTCATAGAGGGAGCGTTGTTTCATTAGTGGGGGCCTGGCCTGTGTTAGGGAAAGGCGCGCTGTTCAAATATTTCAACGCTGACATATTTTCTAATATTTTTTTGAGGGTGCGGATCTGGAATCAATGCTTGGCGCGTGAGGTAGCTGCTCTGACTACAACTATAACAATCTAATTGGAATATTATATTGTATGCTTTTTTAAAGCGTGAATGTGGATGCTTAAGAGTGATATGAATTAAGCGTGAAGGTGGATGAAGTAAAAGGATTTTTCAAATGAAATAAAGGTATACAGTGAAAAAGTAAAGGTAGAGGGATTAAAGTAAAAATGATTTTTTTTTAAGGTTTTTTTTATTAATTTTTTTTTCTATTAAACCTTCTGAAGATTTTATCATTACTCTTCCACATATTTTTTCAAAAGGTATTGGTTATTACAAGTAGTGGTGTTTTTTGGAATGTTTCCTCTAATGGAAAAGACACATAGTGCTAAGTTAGAAATTGAGAAGTTCAGTGGCAAGAACAATTTCAAGGTCTGGAAGGTTAAGATGCACGCTCTGCTCGTGCAACAAGGCGTGGTGAAGGCGCTTTTGGGAAAAGCAAAGAAACCCGTGAACATAACAAATGATGACTGGATGAGATGGATGCGAAAGCACTGAGTGCCATACACTTATGTTTGGCCGATGATGTTCTGTTCAATATTGTCTCGGAGAAGACATCAGTCGGTTTGTGGACGAAGCTGGAAAGCCTGTACATGAAGAAATCCTTGACGAACACGATCTTCCTGAAAATATAATTGTACAGTTTGTGCATGAAGGAAGTTACAAAGATAAATGATCATTTAAATATTTTTAATACTCTCTGATTTCAATTGACTAGCATGGGAGTGAAATTCGAATCTGAAGATAAGGAAATTACATTATTGTGTTCTTTGCCCGCATCATGGGATCACTTTGTTACCTTTATTAGTTTCAGTTCAACAAAAAGTTTTGAGTTTGATGATATTGTTGGAGTTTTACTATCTAAGGAAACAAGGAAGAAATCCAATCTAGAAACCTCTACATTTGAGGCGATGATGGTCAGAGGCAAACCTAAAGAAAGAGGACATGGTTAGAGGGATTTCTCTCGGTCAAATTTGAAGGGAAGAAAGAGCAAGCTTAAGTGTTGGTTTTGTGGCAAATCTGGACACCTAAAGAAGGACTGTTGGAAGCGAAAACAAGCCTCCAAAGAAGACCCTCCAAAAGAGACAAAGGAAGAAAATGCAACTGAAATAGGTTCAACAACAGGTTCAGGTATGACTAATGAATTTTTATCAATTAGTAGTGGTTCACGTCATGATCAACAATGGTTATTAGATTCTGGTGCTTCAAATCACATATGTCTTCATAGACATTGGTTTGTTACTTACCAGTCTATAGATGATGGAATTGTTTAAATGAGAAATGATATAGAATGTAAAGTTGTGGGAGTTGGTAGCATTCGAATTAAGATGTTTGATGGAACTGTTAAAATACTAACTGATGTGAGACATGTACCTAAGCTTAGGAAGAACCTAATTTCTTTGGGAGTCTTAGACACAAGAGGTTACAAGAGTATTGTTCAAGGTGTATTTATGAAGGTCTACAAAGGAATCCTACTGGTTATGAAAACAAAGAAGGTTGGTCACCTATTTCTGTTAGAAGGAAGAACTGAGTCAGATCATGCGATAACTGTATCTGAGAAAGACAATGATTCTGTTCGACTGTGGCATCAACGGTTGGGCCATATGAGCGAACAAGGATTGAAGGTATTATCTGATCACAAATTGCTTCCTAGTCTAAAGTCTTTAAAGTTAGATTTCTGCAAGCACTGTATTTATGGAAAACAAAATAGGCAGAGATTTAAAACCAGAAGACATACCAGTGAAGGAATCCTTGATTATATCTATTCTGATGTTTGGGGGCCATCCCCTACTATTTCGTATGGAGGATCATCATACTTTGTTACTTTTATAGATGATTTCTCTAGGAAGGTGTGGATCTATATGTTAAAGAGTAAAGCTGATGTATTTACAGTTTTCAAGCAGTTTAGAGCTTTAGTAGAAAAGAGCACTGGTAGATCCATTAAATGTTTAAGAACTGGTAATGGTGGTGAATTTACGTCAATGGAATTTGAAAAATATTGCAAAGAGTTTGGGATTGATAGGCATAAAACCACTGCCTATACTCCTCAGCAAAATGGAGTTGTTGAACGCATGGACATGACTCTTCTAGAGAGAGCAAGGAGTATGCTTAGTAACGCCAATTTGCAGCAGGAACTATGGGCAGAAGAAGTAACTACAACATATTATCTGGTGAATCGATCACCATCAACAACAATAGAGTGCAAAATTCCTAAAGAGGTATGGAAAGTTCACCCTTGTAATTATTCTAATTGTAAAGTTTTTGGTTGTGATGCCTATGCTCTAATTCCAAAACATCAATGTTCTAAATTAGATCCAAAATAAAAAAGGCTTATCTTTGTTGGATATGGTGATGATATTAAGGGGTACAGGTTGTGGGATCCTACTGCCCACAAGATCACCATTAACATAGATGTAATATTTGATGAATCATCTCTCATCAAATCAAATGTAGATGTTCAAATGAAATAGGAAGAAGCACCAAAGTATCAACAAATTTAGTTTGAAACCAATGAAGGTGAACATGAACAAGTTTCAGAAGATGTTCATGAAGAGTCTCCTGCAGCAGAGGAAGACATGATTGATGATGACAGTCAACAGATTGTGGATGAGCCACAAACTTCCCTAAGGAGGTCTACACGGGTCATAAATCCTCCAAGAAGGTATGATGATTTTGTTTCATTAGTTTCTTTAAGTACTAATGATGATGAACCTTCGTAATATCAGGAACCTGTGAAGGTTTCTAATAGTGATAAATGGAAAGAAGTGATGAAGGATGAAATGAAGGCATTAGAGATGAATACTACATGGGACTTGGTAGAACTTCCCAGAGACAGAAAAACTGTAGGTTGCAAGTGGGCCTACAAGCTGAAGAAGGGTGTTGATGATAAGGTGGAAAGGTACAAAGCAAGGCTGGTTGCGAAAGGGTATTCTCAAAAAGAAGGTATTGGCTTTCATGATATTTTTTCACCAGTTGTTAAGTTTATTTCAATTCGAATTGTGTTAGCATTAGTTGCGTCACTTGATTTGGAGTTGGAGCAGCTAGATGTTAAAACTGATTTCTTACATGGAGATTTGGATGAGGAAATTTACATGGAACAACCGG
The DNA here is from genome assembly GCA_010110895.2 of Picea sitchensis. Taxonomy (NCBI): domain Eukaryota; kingdom Viridiplantae; phylum Streptophyta; class Pinopsida; order Pinales; family Pinaceae; genus Picea; species Picea sitchensis. Next base: position 92,950 of record SNQJ01S0002289.1, read on the forward strand.
AAGGGTTCGTTCATAATCACAACAATAAATTTTTTTACAGGCTCAAGAAATCATTGTATGGTCTGAGGTAGTCGCCCAGACAATGGTACAATAAATTTGACTCTTTCACGGTGAGCCAAAATTATACAAGGAGTGAGTATGATCATTGTGTCTACTTTAAGAAATTGAATAATGACATATTCATTATCTTAGTATTGTATGTTGATGATATGCTATTATCAAGCAAATTCCTAACTGAGACCAACAGGTTAAAGGCTCAGATGGCTAGGACATTCGATATGAAAGATCTAGGAGCAACAAGGCAGATTTTGGGCATGGAGATATTCAAAGATAGGAGGAATGGTAAGCTTTGGTTGTCGCAATAGAAGTACGTTGAGAAGATACTTTTGAGGTTTGTAATGAACGATGTGAAACCAATTTCAATCCCTTTGGCTTCCCATTTTAAGATTTCTTCAAGTTTATGTCCTAGTACAAAAGAAGAAAAGGAATATATGTCTCGAATACCATATGCTAATGCAGTAGGAAGTTTAATGTATGTGATGGTTAGTACAAGGCCAAACATTTCACATGCAGTTGGGGTTGTCAATAGGTATATGGAAAATCTAGGTAAAGAGAACTAGGCAGCAGTGAAATGGGTGCTTCGGTATCTAAGGGACACAAGTGATTACTGTATCACCTATAACGGTGGTCGTGAGTTAGTCTGTGGATATGTTGATTCTGATTTTACAGGTGATTTGGACAAGAGAAGGTCGACTTCAGGGTATGTATTTACTCTTGCAGGTGGAGCTATTAGTTGGATGTCAAAGCTACAAAACATTGTATCTTTGTCCACTACAGAAGCAAAATATGTAGCTGCTTCACATGCTTGCAAAGAGGTAGTTTGGTTGAAAGGTTTGTTTGGTGAGTTTTGAAGGATGCAGGACAAAGTAAAATTACTTTGTGATAGTCAAAGTGCTATTCACTTGGCTAAGAATCCAGCCTACCATAGTAAAACAAAACATATATCGATCAAGTACCATTTTGTAAGACAGGTCATCGATGAACATGGAGTCTCTCTTGAGAAAGTGCATATAAAAGAGAACTGCACAAACATGTTCACAAAACCAGTACTGTTAGAGAAGCTACGATGGTGCTTGGATTCTCTTGGCTTGCGAAAAATGTGATGAACAAAGAAGGAGAAAGGTATCAGGTTAATTGTTATCAAGGTGGAGATTGTTATATGATGAAAACTAATTCCTCCTATTTCTCAGTGTTTGTTGTAACTGCGTGACCAAGAATATGAGCGCATTAATTGAGTTAGTTTCCTGTGTATGCCTGTAGAGGTTGAATGTAATGTGAGTGAGATGATGTAATCTCCTTGATCTGAACAATAAGACAACCGATACCTCAGCTTGGTGGACGTAGCCCAATGTTTGGGTGAACCACGTAAATTCTTGCGTTTTGTGTTTGATCTATTCTGTAAATGTTTTCCGTTGCACATTAGATCATGTTTTAATGACATATCTATTAAAAATTTGTGTGTGGGTGAGTGTATTCACTTCCATTGGAGAAGGGAATCACTTCTTTACATGATTAGAGCTTCCATTGGGATCATTACACATCAATGGATAGAAACCAACAACGTTGTAAATTATTTATGGAACGAGAGTGTTATGTTACACATTGGTTACCAGGAATTCACATTGGCTTTGTTATCGCACAATTTGAAGCTAGGTCAAATGGCTATGAAGTAGAAGGCCAAATTGGTGTAACAGGAACCTGTCCCACCCAATGTCACCACGATGGGGAGGTTATTTCTCTTTAGGGAGGTTAGGCCCAGGGGAGACATCCCCGGTAACCTGGAGTTTTGGAGAGGCAAAGGTTTAAAAGTCAAAGTAAAGCTCCCCCTTCACAGGTCACCACCAAAACAGATAGTCTGGCTAAACAACCAATAATGAAGTGTAGGCCCAAAGAAGAACACCTACCTGGGATAAAGAAAACCAATATATATATATATGCAAGCTATGATTCAATGGGTTAGTACTTCAATAGACTATCTGATATTAATGTATAAGAAATTACAACAATGAAATAATATCACTTCACCAATAAATATCAAGATGATGTAGCAATAAATGTATCCAATCAATCCCTTATTCAACAAATGCTTTAAACACCATTCAATTGCCTATAAAGGAATATTGTTGCGTCAAGATGAAGTAACCAAGGGTGACGTTAGCCTTCTTAGGGTTAGTATTTAGTTAGGGTTTCAATTTAGCAAAGGTTTTAAGAGTTATTTCAATCACTTTCACTTCAACGTTGGAGGCTAAATATCAGTGCCTAAGGGTTATGGAGTCAAAAGGTGAAGGACACACAAGTTGAAGGGGATGAGATTCAAAGGACAAGAGGGAAAGGTTTCAAGGTGCTGAAATAGCAGGGCCTTAAAGACAGAACCCTAGAGGAGAGAGGCTCACTCCGGTCTTGCTTAACCAAGGCCTTGTGCTCTCTCCTCCTTCTCGGCAAACAACTAGCTCAAAGACAAGTAAAATCAAGACAAGAGAGTTTAAAGAGGGAGAGTGTTGCAAAGGCAAGGCTCTTTCATCAAACCCTAAAAGAAAAATGACCCTAGGTGTAGATAACCTAGGCCTGGGACGTCCTCTTCCTCTTGAAGTTTAAAGGTACGACTAGCTTAAGGGAAGAACAAAGAAAGAGTGTAGCAATGGCTAGGCTCTCTTCTTCTTCTTCTTCAATGGCTAAAAGGTTTTTCTATCAGGGGACATGAGACAACGAACTACTTATGTGTTTGTCCCCTAGGGTTTTGATTCAGAAATATTTATAAATAGATGCAAGAGATTAAACTACAACCATTCAATCAAGAAGTTTTGCAGAAAAGTACTTACAAATCATCAAGAAAATAGCATACAAACCCTAGTTGTAAACCTTCCTTCAAGAAAAACAACATAAATTGCCAAAAACCTCCTCCTCAAACAAGTACACCTTCCTCAAATTAGCCAATAACCCTAATAGGGTGAAAAAATCAGACCTCCCTAGGAGAGTGAGTGATGAGTTATGTCAAAATGAGGCTAAAACTCCTCAATATGTAGTGTATCAATGACCTTAATTAATTTTAGGTCATAAAAAATGGCCGACAAGACTAGAATATTGTTTTTACATTAAATTGTCAAATTAAAACCCTAACTGAGTTGTAATAAAGGTAAAATCCCCTTCAAGGGAGGCGCTAGCCCCTTTTAGGGCAGATGAGACATCCAAGAGAAAAACGATATCCCCCCAGGGGCTTCTCCAACATGCCACACGTGCCACTGCTGGCCAGTCTGCCTCCAAGAATAACCATGAAGCTGGATGATGTCATGGTAAGGATGGGGACTCTCTGAGCCTTCCAAGGCTAACGTTCCACTGAAAAGGGGTCATTCCCCCTAGGCCGGGCTCTGCCAAAGTGCCTCTGGTGAAACATCCTCTTCTTCTCCGGTGAAAAACCTTGGTCAAACATTGTCCTGTCTCTGCCCCTCTGACGGGGTCTCAACAACCATCTGATGAGCTCTTCAGCCCCATGGAGGTTCGAACTAATCATCTCCCCATGTGTACCGGTCCAAATGGTACCTGTCCGTCGGGCATGGTCCTGCACATCAAAAACTATGCCCTCCATGGGCTCATTAGTCACAGGGATCATAGAAATGTCAATCACATTTCATCATTAATATTATCAAACATAAGCATAAAAACCCTAATATATCGTTCAATAGCTCAAAGATATTACAAAAATCAACAATACAAGATCGAAGAAAAGGACAAGACATCCTGTTGGGCTAGCATCCACAAGAGAAGGGAAGTTCCCAAGAAGGTTTCATCCAAGCCATGTAAATGAGGTGATGTGGCTAGGGGATGTCCAGACAAATGGGTAGAGTGAAAGCCAAGGATGCATAATGTTATCTGTGGGTGCCTTTGTAGAAGGCGAGATGTACCCGTCATGGATGCAATTTTTTCCAAGCCCATTCTTGCCTTTATTCTTTATTTATTTGCTTCTTCTTCTTCTTTTTCCTTTTATTCAAGGTCTAACCAGAGGACACTGCCTTGGCATGGTGACCAGAGCTAACAGTGTTACCCACAAGTACTTTCACAGAGATGAGAAGGTTGGCTCGTGATGAGACCCTCTTTCCCTTGGCCATGCAACCAAAGGTTATTGCCCTGGCGTGGTAACCAAATAATGACAATGTCATACTGTTAGGTACCCATGAACCTAATAGGCTGGCTCGTGATGAGACCCCCTATCCTCTTAGCTAGGTCTTGTTTATTATTTTCTGGGTCCCTCTTGTTTCTTGCTGAGAGGCCTTTTATTGCTTTCTTGGGGATCCCTGGGCGAGGCATCTCGAGGTTTTATTTCTAGGATTTTATCTTTTACCAGCTGCTTTTACCTTCTGGGCCTTTAGCCCCTTCTTCCCACAAGATAAGGTGCAACCCTACAAACAGGTCAATCCAATTCTTGGACAAGGGGAATGGGATAAATGAGCGGGAGATAAGATGAAAAGGTGGTAGTATGATGGGAGTGGACGATGGCTCTTCAGAAGTCCCCCCGGTGACAAACCAAAACCCATGGGTACAGGCTTGCTAGGACACCCTGTCAATCTCCTCAATCATGGTCAAGTGGGTTAATGTAAGATCCAAGCAATTGTCATAGATAAAAGGAGTCAGATGCATATATCCAAAGGTTATAATGATCAAAAGTGACACATACCATGATACTTGGACCAATTACCTCATGGAGCAAGAGCCTTCTCCAATACAAGACCAAGCCGATGGTGATGGATGCTGCTGTTATTGACAAGACGAATCTGATGAAAGAAGAAAAGGATGGGCCCTCCAGGGCCATGCTCAGGTCGATCCTGCTCTCGGTACTCCATGTCTAAGACCTGTGGGCCTCAAGAGATGATCTCCTAGTTATCCCTAGAAATCGGGGATAACATCTGGCTCCAACTCGGAGACATGTGCTCACTGTAGAGCGCATGAGAACCTTAGCATCTCTGGCATAACCTACAGACCTGCTCAACTCGATAGGGGCATCAACAACAAAAATGGGGCGGTAATGCTACCCCAACATATATAGACATATAAACACACACACACACACACACATATATATATATATATAAACTGAAATAAAACAATCAATATGCAAATGTGAAAGCAAACTAACATGAAATGCAAATGGTATAATACATGAAGAATGCCTACTTACCTGTACTTACCTGTGACGTCAGGTCTTTGGTGGGTAGTAACACTTGATATGTAAAGTGTTTACTGGCAGCTTCATGACTTCTCCCTCCATGGTTTCTAAATTGAAAGAGTTCGTACCTGCACAACTCATGATTTTATAAGGACCTCCTCATAAACTGTTGAACTTCTTGTGCATACCAGGTTTTTCCCTTCTCTTATCCCATAGTAACACAAAATTCCTTTGGTGAAGTTTCTTTCCTTGGCTTTATGGTCAAAAGTGCTCTTTATCTTTTCTTGATTTCTTTTCATCTGACCAAAGGCACTCCTCCTTGTCTCGTCTAGCTCCATTAGTTGATTGATCCTTCCTTGGATTGCTTCTGCATCCATAGTGTATTGTTGAGCGAAACAAAGGATAGGAATTTGGAGGTTCATAGGAAGTTTCGCTTCTAGTCCATATACCAGCTCAAAAGGAGTTTTTCCTGTGGAAGTTTTTGTTGTTATTTTGTCTGCCCATACCACATATTTTATTTTTCTATCCCAGGACTTTTTATTCTCCCCAACAACCTTCTTCAAAATATTCATGAGGTTCTTATTGGTTGATTCTGCTAATTTGTTTCCTTGTGGGTAATAGTTGGAGGAATGGGATAGGATAATGCCATATTTGAAACAAAATTCTACCAGGGCATAAGAGCTGAAAGCTTTGGCATTATCTGTAGTGATCTTGGAAGGGGCACCAAACCTAGTTATGATTCGGTCTTCCAGAAAATTCATGACTACTTCCTCAGTGGCCTTCTTATAGGAATAGATTCAACCCATCTAGTGAAATAGTCTGTAGCTGTTAGGATCCACCGGTAGCCGTTACTTGAATTGTCTTTGAACTCACCAACAAAGTCCAAACCCCACTGCTGAAAGGGTGCCTCTACTACTACTGGTTTCAAGGGTTTTGATGGGAGTTTTGGTTTGTCAGAGAAGTACTGGCAAGGTTGGAAAGATCGGACGTGCTGGTGGGTGTCCGAAAAAAGTGTTGGCCAATAATAGACAACCCTAAAAATCTTGTGGGCAGTAGTACAAGCTGCAAAATGTCCACCACAATACCAAAGTGTAATTCTTCCAGTATATTCTTTGCCTCTTCTTTGTTCAGACATATAAGTATAACCCCATCATGAGTTCTCCATCCAAGTCCATCTTCAGTCAAGCAATATTTCATAGCCTTCAATCTCAAAGCCCTTCTTTTGTAGTCCACTAAGTGATCAGAGAAAGACAAGTTCTTTAGATAGTAAACAATATCAGAATACCACTCATCATGTTCTAATTCGCTGATCATCACGTTTACTTGCTCACTCTCACCCATCTGTATGGCCTCTTGGTTGCTCTCGGTTAGCATTTGGGCTAAACCTTGTCCCTTTATTATTTTGGTGGGTTTTATTTCTAAGTCATACTCCTGGATTTTGGAAACCCACTTTCCTTGAGTACCCATGCAATCTTGTTGCGATAAGACATCCTTCACAGCTGGGTACGAGATATAAGCCTTCATTTTATTGTAACCGAGGTAGTTCCTAAAGTGTTTGAGGGATTTGACCAAGGCATAGGATTGTTTCTTGGTGATGGAGTAATTTAACTCAGAGTCTCTCAGGACCTTGCTCATGAAGGCCATGGGGTGTTCATAATCACCAACATCCTTTTGCATCAGGACACCTACAATAGTATCCTGCGATGTGAATGAGAATATTATGAAGTCTCGTGAGAAATCAAGGATAATCAATACGGGAGCTTGGGAGATAGAATTTTTGATATCTTCAAAGGATTTGTTGGTCTCGTCACCCCATCTGAAAGCAACATCCTTTTTTAGCAAAGCACTCAAAGGATTTATCCTCTCGACAAAGTTTGGTACGAATCTACGAATGAAGTTGATTTTTCCAAGAAAGGATTGCAAATATTTTTTGTTGGCCGGGGTGCGGACGTCCTATATCGAATGGACTCTTTCAGGATCAATGGAGACTCCTCCTTGTGATGCCACATGTCCTAACAACTTTCCTTCATCAATCCCAAAGAAAGACTTCTTGGGATTCAGTGAGATACCATACTTTTTACATCGCTAAAAAACAATCATGAGATGAGAGAGATGGTCTTTCCTATCTTTGGATATGACTGTAAGGTCATCTTGGTAAATTTCTATGATTTTTTGTATGAGGTCTCTGAAGGAAAAGTCCATTGCCCTCTGAAAAGTAGCACCAACATTCATAAGACGAAACGACATCCTTAAGTACATAAAAGTTCCCCAAGGCGTAGCGAATGCAGTTTTGAGTTGGTCTTCTATTTTGAGCAAGACTTGGTTATACCCCAAGAACCCATATAGCCTAGACATCATCTCTACCCCTGTAACCCGCTGAAGTAAATGTTCCATGTTTGGGAGGGGATAATTGTCTTTGAATGACAATTGGTTGAGGTTGCGGAAGTCGACACACAGACGTATGTCACCAGTATTCTTTCGAACAATCACCAAGTTTGAAATCCAAGAAGAATACCTGATAGGGGTTATGATACCAGCATCAACCATCTTTTGGAGCTCTTTCTGTATTTGGCTTGCCAACTTCGGATTGATACGCCTCAACTTTTTTTGAAAAGGTTTGGCCCCTTCTACCAAGGGTATGGCGTGTTGGATGGCACCCCCCCTATAGGCTTTCAAATCATCATAGTTCCAAGCAAAGGTATCTCTGAATTCTCTGATGAGCGCTAGTATTTCCTTCCTTTCTTTCTCAGTGGTGCCCTTTCCTATTTTGACCATCCTTGGGTCTATTTCTGTACCAATATTGAATTCCAGGGCTTCTTCAGTTTGTTTGTTGGGCCTTTTTCCTTTAAAAACATCGTGCTTGTCAAAAAGGTTTTCTAGGGGAACACAACCCTTTGGCAAGGTATTTCTTTGTAGGTTGATGACTTACAAGTCCATAGAATCGGCTAGGAAAGCAACTTGTGAATCGGTGAACTCTTTGCTGTTTTCCATGAATCTGATAATTTGATCATCATCTTCGAAAACTTGCCAATGTTCCAAATTATCGGGAACTGAAGGCCTAAAAAGAACCTCCATCTTGCATAAGTCGTGAAGAGGTCCCTCACACGGTTGTAAGGTAGAAGCAGAGACAACCAAAGCATCATCCACATGGTTTTTTTCTCGAGGAACGACCTCAATTGACACTATCCTGAAGGATTTTGAAAGGGTTTGAAACATGTCTCGGTACCTTTTCAACTTTTCATTTTTAGTGGAAAAACTCATCAAAACTTGTGATACAATGAGGTTTGAGTCTCCTTTTACTTCTAGGAGTGTAACACCTTTGTCAATTGCTAAATTGAGACATAGAATCAAGGCCTCATATTCGGAAATGTTGTTGGTGCACTGGAATTCCAACCTATATGAATGGTAAAAGACTTCACCGGAAGGGGCTGTTAAGACTACTCCAGAGCCCGATCCATAGTTTGAGTGTGATCCATCAAACTCTAAGGTCCAGATTCCTTCAGTTTCTTCAATGGCATCCACATCTAACTTCCCTTCTTGGATAAACCAATTACTGAGGTCGCTATCGATACATAAGAGTTGGTCACTTGGCTCATCAGAGGTTTCAACTGGGGAGCCAACGAGAGGTTCATTGTAGATGGTGAAGAATCCCCCTTCAGGATGAGGGATAGTTTCTTTGGACTACTGTTTATGAATACTTCCATCTAATTCCTCTATGAGACCTTTGTGAAGAATAATACCCAAATTATTTACAACATCTACGACGACCACATTTATCAAGAAGGGAGCACTGGGGCAGGAGTCAAAAGCCACCTCGAGGTTGTTAATGACTCCTTTTGCAAAGTCACCTCCGATATTTGTTTGTGAGAGGCTCAAACCTAATTGATACATAAATTCTTCCATCATTATGTTGGTTGTGGCACTTGGGTGCATGAGACAGTTGCAGAGGAGGGAGTATTTGACTCAGAGAGTGACATAGAAAGGTGTGAACTCACCATTTTTGGAGAAAGGGTGTCCTACTTGGTGGATAAAAAGAGAGAAATCTTCCAGAGGATTCTACTCAACATTTTCAGGTAGGACAATTTCAATCTCATTCTCAGGAGGGACCTTTTCCAAAGGAAGTTCTTGGGAAGAGGTAATGCTTTCATGGGAAAGGCTCCATTTTCTTCTAGTGGGAGCAAGTTCAACTTGGAGGATTCTTGGAGGCTCAGGTTCCATGACAAGCTTATTACCAAGATCCCATAGGTCAACATTTTGTGAAAGGTCCAACTGATGAATGTGGTCTTCAAACTCAAGGTTTTTCTCAATCTGAAAGGCTAGGTCTTGTGCTTCCTCTAAATTTGTAGGTGACTGGTCCTTGAGGGTGAATTGTAAGACTCCTTCCAAGGAGAACAAGAAATGATCGAGGATAGATTGTTCTGAGCCTACCTTTGATCAGACCTTTTTGAGGAGAAGGTTGAACCTATCACTGAACTCTCTAACACTCTCACTGGATCCTATGCAAATGCTAAGGTATTGGGAAAAAGAATCTTGTGAGTGTTCACCATTGCACCACCTTATTCTAAAGGACCTTTGTAGTTCTTCAAGGTTTTTTATGCTTCCTTTCAGGCAGCTATCAATCCAAACTTTAGCATCCTCTACAAGGGAACTTGTAAAAAGTCTCATAAAGACATCAAGGTGTTCTTGACCAGCAAAATGAAATTCAAAATTATCATAGAACTGGGCCCAATGTGAGTTTCCAGGGACAACGTTTCCTGAGAAAAGTGGTAGCCAAGAACTTGCATCCTTGGGTAAGTCATGCAACCCTCCTTGGATGTTACTTAGGTCAAAACAACTAAAAATATCTGGGTGAGACCATTTGTGAGGATTAATCGGGGGTGCAGAGCTCGTCAAGGTGACAGTGGACACAGTAGAGGGATTCAAGTATTTTCACCCACTACGAGTCGTCATCAGTGGATTCGCCAGATAATTTTCTTGAAACTATCAAAGAAAATGGGAAAAACACCCTAGTGGAGTCGCCAGGTAAGCTTGTAAGAAAAGGTCTCTGAGGCAAGTCTTACCAAAAGATTTGTCATTTGAAGAGAATTGACTCAGTGTTCCCCGACAATGATGCCAAAATGTTATTGCAAATTTTGTAGCTAGGTCAAATGGCTATGAAGTAGAATGACAAACTGCGTAATAGGAACTTATCCCACCCAATGTCACCACGATGGGGAGGTTCTTTCTCTTTAGGGAGGTTAGGCCCAGGGGAGACGTCCCCTATAACCTGGAGTTTTGGAGAGGCAAAGGTTTAAAAGTCAAAGTAAATCTCCCCCTTCACAAGTCACCACCAAAATAGATAGTCTGGCTAAACAACCAATAATGAAGTGTAGGCCCAAAGGAGAACACCTGCCTAGGACAAAGCAAAACAATATATATATGCAAGCTATGATTCAATGGGTTAGTACTTCAGTAGACTATGTGATATTAATGTATAAGAAATTGAAACAATAAATATTGATGAAGTCAATGTTTGTTAATACAACAATAAAATAATATCACTTCACCAATAAATATCAAGATGATGTAGCAATCAATGTATCCAATCAATCCCTTATTCAAAAAATGCTTTAAACACCATTCAATTGCCGATAAAGGAATATTGTTGCGTCAAGATGAAGTAACCAAGGGTGACGTCAGCCTTTTTAGGGTTAGTAGTTAGTTAGGGTTTCAATTTAGCAAAGGTTTTGAGAGTTATTTCAATCACTTTCACTTCAACGTTGGAGGCTAAAGATCAGTGCCTAAGGGTTATGGAGTCAAAAGGTGAAGGACGCACAAGTTGAAGGGGATGAGATTCAAAGGAAAAGAGGGAAATGTTTCAAGGTGATGCAACAACAGGGCCTTAAAGACAGAACCCTAGGGGAGAGAGGCTCACTTCGGTGTTGCTTAAGCAAGGCCTCGTGCTCTCTCCTCCTTCCCGACAAACAACTAGCTCAAAGACAAGTAAAATCAAGACAAGAGAGCTTAAAGAGGGAGAGTGTTGCAAAGGAAAGGCTCTTTCATCAAACCCTAAAAGAAAAATGGCCCTAGGTGTAGATAACCTAGGCCTGGGACATCCTCTTCCTCTTGAATTTAAAGGTACGGCTAGCTTAAGGGATGAAGAAAGAAAGAGTGTAGCAATGGCTAAGATCTCTTCTTCTTCTTCAATGGCTAAAAGGTTTTTCTATCAGGGGACATGAGACAATGACCTACTTGTGTGTTTGTCCCCTAGGGTTTTGATTTGGCAATATTTATAAATAGATGCAAGAGATTAAACTACAACCATTCAATCAAGAAGTTTTGCAGGAAAATATTTACAAATCATCAAGAAAATAACATGCAAACCCTAGTTGTAAACCTTCCTTCAATAAAAACACCATAAATTGCCAAAAATCTCCTCCTCAAACAAGTGTGCCTTCCTCAAATAAGCCAATAACCCTAATAGGGCGCAAAAATAAGACCTCCCTAGGAGAGTGAGTGATGAGTTATGTCAAAATGAGGCTAAAACTCCTCAATATATAGTGTATCAATGACCTTAATTAATTTTAGGTCATAAAAAATGGCAGACAAGACCAGAATATTGTTTTTTACATTAAATTGTCAAATTAAAACCCTAACTGAGCTGTAATAAAGGTAAAATCCCCTTCAAGGGAGGCGCTAGCCCCTTTTAGGGTAGATGATACATCCAGGAGAAAAACGTTAGCCCCCTAGGGGCTTCTCCAACATGCCACACGTGCCACTGTTGCCTAGTCTACCTCCAAGAATGACCATGAAGCTGGATAATGTCATGGTAAGGATGGGGACGCTTTGAGCCTTCCAAGGCCAATGTTCCACTGAAAAGGGGTCATTCCCCCTAGGTCGGGCTCTGCCAAAGTGCCTCTGGTGAAACGTCCTCTTCTTCTCTGGTGAAAAACCTCGGTCAAATACTGTCCTGTCTCTGCCCCTCTGACGGGGTCTCAACAACCATTTGATGGGCTCTTCAGCCCCATGGAGGTCCAAAATAATCATCTTTCCATGTGTACCGGTCCAAATGGTACCTTTCCATCGGGCATGGTCTTGCACATCAAAAACTACGCCCTCCATGGGCTCATTAGTCACAGGGATCATAACAATGTCAATCACATTTCATCATTAATATTATCAAACATAAGCATAAAAACCCTGATATATCATTCAATAGCTCAAAGATATTACAAAAATCAACAATACAAGATTGAAGAAAAGGACAAGACATCCTGTTGAGCTAGCATCCACAAGAGAAGGGAAGTTCCCAAGAAGGTTTCATCCAATCCATGTAAATGAGGTGATGTGGCTAGAGGATTTCTAGACAAATGGCTAGAGTGAAAGCTAGGGATGCATAATGTTATCAGTGGGTGCCTTTGTAGAAGGCGAGTTGTACCCATCATGGATGCAATTTTTTCCAAGCCCGTTCTTGCCTTTATTCTTTCTTTATTTGCTTTTTCTTCTTCTTTTTCTTTTATTCAAGGTCTAAACGGAGGAAACTGCCTTGGCATGGTGACCAGAGCTGACAGTGTTACCCACAAGTACTTTCACAGAGATAAGAAGGTTGGTTCATGATGAGACTCTGTTTCCCTTGGCCATGCAACCAAAGGTCACTGCCCTGGCGTGGTAACTAGATAATGGTAATGTCATACTGTTAGGCACCCATGAACCTAATAGGCTGGCTCGTGATGAGACCCCCTATCCTCTTAGATAGGTCTTGTTTATTATTTTCTGGGTCCCTCTTGTTTCTTGCTGAGAGGCTTTTTATTGCCTTCTCGGGGATCCCTGGGCGAGGCATATCGAGGTTTTATTTCTAGGATTTTATCTTTTACCAGCTGCTTTTACCTTCTAGGCCTTTAGCCCCTTCTTCCCACAAGATAAGGTGCAACCCTACAAACAGGTCAATCCAATGCCCATACAAGGGGAATGGGATAAATGAGCGGGAGATAAGATGAAAAGATGGTAGTATGATGGGAGTGGACAATGGCTCTTCAGAAGTCCCCCCGGTGGCAAACCAAAACCCATGGGTACAGGCTTGCTAGGACACCCTGTCAATCTCCCCAATCATGGTCAAGTGGGTTAATGTAAGATCCAAGCAATCATCAGAGATAAAAGGATTCAAATGCATATATCCTAAGGTTATAATGATTAAAAGTGACACATACCATGATACTTGGACCAATTACCTCATGGAGCAAGAGCCTTCTTTGATACAAGACCAAGCCGATGGCGATGGATGCTGCTGCTGCTGACAAGTCGAATCTGATGAAAAAAGAAAAGGATGGGCCCTCCAGGGCCATGCTCAGGTCGATCCTGCTCTCGGTACTCCATGTCTAGGACCTGTGGGCCTCGAGACATGATCTCCTAGTTATCCCTAGAAATCAGGGATAACATGCTTCTAGTGTAATAGTTTCAGTCATGGAATTCAATAGTTTAAGCTACAAGTTGTGCAATATTTCAGAGCGGAAATACCATTATCAGAGACACTAAGGGATGTTGAATGTGCCAAAGATTTGATTCGTGGGCAAATAGCTATGTGATGGATTGTTGAGCCTCCAAGACATGCCATCAATGAGAAGGCCATCCCTTATCCGACTTTATTTCACCCAACAACAAGATTTTGGTGCTTCAAGTATGGAAGTGAGGATCGACTACAACAAAGTCATTGAGATTTCAAAGGAAGGGATCAACCGAAGTGTGGTGGCACATGATAATATATGCAGATTTATGATGTGGTGTGATTGAGTTATATTTGAGTTTTTACACAGCTAGTTGTTGTATATAAATTTTATTATATTGTTTTGTCTGTAAAATTATATAATCCAGAACCAACTGTAGAACATGGTAACATAACTCAAGCTAGTGTGTGTGGAAGCCTCGACCTTGCCACATGATGATCACTAGTTTGATTATGTTTACAATACAATATAAAGTTGATGCGTCGTGAGAAGCCAAGAACATTCATTATAGGTTATGTAGAGGTCAAGTTGCTTGATCGACTTCTGAATACATTTTGTATCCATAGTACTCACATATCACCGAGGAATAGACGAAAGAAAAATATCTGACAGGTGGAAGTATCTCCATAAGATGTTTCAGTGCTTGACCCCTTTTCTTGCAGAAGCCCCGATGAACCGAGTATGCTAATATTGTTGGTCATTGCAAGTACATCAATGATGGTAAGAATATTAAGTGGTGTCCTCGAAATTGTGGAGAAGAAAGAGCCGAAACTGGGAGATTCAAAGTGAGTGTAAGTGTTGATGAAGACCATATTTTACAGAAATGATCGAACAAAGATCAGTGTTGTAATGAGTGTCATGTAGTTGTAATGTGTGTTTTTTGTCATGTAAGAATTAAGGGAGGGTGTTGGAAGTAATGTTTCCACGATTGTTTCAATAATGCTTTTATTAGAAATTAGTTTGAAGATGGTTTGAGTTTGTTGAGAGATTCTCTCAACAAATATCTCTAGATATAGAATAAGTTGGATCTAACAACAATAATGTAAATGTGTTAATATTGTGAGAATACTTAATGGAAATGAGTGAAGTTTTGGTATGCATTTGGTTTTACAATTCTGGTCAGGATGCACAAAAGTTTCAAATCGAAATTTCAAATCTGCGTTGTCCCTCTTGAGTTCGAAAATGAGTTGAAGTTGCTCCTAGAGGGGGCGAATTCACCTGCAAAAACGAACTTTGACCTATCTCAGAGCCATGACATGTTGAGGTTGGAACCTGAGGTGGAGAATGAAGTCCCTGTGCACCTTCAACATCCTCCCCATTGGGAGCATTGACATTCAACGGACCCATGGCATAGAGCATTACTTCCTATTCAACTGAGAAACCCCAAGAGTTTTGCAGGAGGCGTAGTAGACAGACAAATTAGAGAGGTAGAAGGATGAATATACGAACCATGAGCCTCAATGGAGGAGGAGAAGCTCTGAAAATCACTATTATCCAAGCTACACAAAGGTAAGGTGCTTTGTCGATGCCCACAAAGACCATAAAAAACCTCACCTACCCGCTTCACCTTACCACTGGGTTCAAACCTGTGGAGCGACAAGTGAAACCGCACTAGATAATTCTGAAGCACAATCGAAATATTGAGAGAATAAATGAGGAACAACCTATATAAACCACGCCCAAAAGTCCAAGTCCCCATGAGGCCTTCTGATTACATAACTGAACCCATCAATATCATGTACCTTTCTGGCAGATAAACCATGTCAACCCCATGCGAAGTTGTAGACTTTGGATCTTGCATAGGTCTAGTCTGGAAGGACGATGCGAGCATGGGTAAATGAACTCCATTAACCCACAACCTTGATTTAACTCGTAGGTGTCGCCAGAAGGTGGTTGCTAAAGGAGCATGAATGTAGATTTCAAAGTGACACCCCATCCGAGGGCTTGTTATTATTAGTCCCTGACGTAGGCATAGAGGGACTATAGAGATCGATAAATCATTGACTTAATATTAGTTTTTCATTTGACCACAAATATTTCCATATTATCTATTGTTGGAACCAGGGAACTGAAAAGATCTCTTTTTATATAAAAAAAAAGTACCATAGTTGTCATGCTCTCATTGGACAAGGGATTGGAGGTCTTATTGTCGGCTTCGCTATTCCCAATGTTATATATGTTGGCATATCCAAATTATTTGATCGTATACGGTCTTTTTGAATCATATATTTTGTTATGCATTCGTCGAAGGTGGATTAATGCTAGCATTAGTTCGAATGTTTGGTTTAGCATTTTATGCTAGGTAAATTTATGGCAATGTTTTATATGTTGGCATATCCAAAGTTTGGCCTTCAAATACATTCTCTAGTGTTCAAACTATTGTTACAAAAAGTATAATAGTTTTTTTGGGATACATGAGAGACCTTCCACATTGCATTTTTTTCTTAAATGTTTACAGAGCATTTCTGACAGACTTAAATGTTTACCTAACAGGATTGGTAGCGTTCAATGCTTGCTTAATAGGCTCTTTACAATACATTTTTCTTCTTTTTTTAAAATTTCTATGCTTCAACGACATTGCTGGTTCACTGGTTCATGCTTGTTTTTTGCATCTCCACTGATTTCTTATTTGCATGTTGTTGTTGTTCTTGCTTGTCTATTTGTGTTGTTGCAGTTTGCACATTTGGGGTTCTCCAATCGTGATTGGAACTGCATCATTCCTGGTGGAGTGGTTGCAGCTTGCTTCTTTCTTCGTTGTATGCTGTTTATTGTTGTTTGATTCAACTTTGCAAGGTTCGAGCCCTGCGCCTGCAGTTGGGCCTTTTGGTGCTTCTTAATTGGGTTGTTATTTGCTGCTTTTTATTGTTTGCCTAGGGTTTGCAATGTTGGGATGGTGCATCCGCAGTTGGATCTCTTTTTACATTCTTTTTCACTAGAGTCTGCATAGAATAATATTAAGATACAATAACATACAAAAATATTGCAGTCGATGTAAATTACATCTCTTACATGTTGAACCAGAGTTTGTCGGCCTCAAACTATATTTCATAGTTGGCGAAGATTTTTCCATGGATTATGTGTTTCTATGGTTTCATAGTTATGAGAGTAGGTTTTGCTGTGTGAGCGATATAGTTGTTCTCTCCATTTTATTTTCCTCTTGTAAACTGTGTTTCTGGCTCTATAGTTTCTCGCCTTTCTGTGGTCATTCCAACCGACCACAGTTCAATTGCATACTTAACCAGTTTTATGGACGCGGCTTCGCGGATAGGTTCTATCAAACTATGACAGGTCATGTTTGATTTATACATCTTGCACCCAGAACTTCTGTGCTCTAGAATTCGACCCGACACTCCTCAAACTCGCAACCGTGCCTTTTCCTACAATGAGTTTGTCTATTCTACCTAGCTTTCCATACTTAGTCGAGTTTTCAAAGTTTGACGGGTTGAAGCCTTTCTGGGTTCAGAAAATTTAAAAACATCCCCGCTACCTTCCGTCGTTCCCAATAGATATTAATTATGCTTTCAAAAGTCACAACCGACTAGACAGGTTCAAAAATATTGGCTTTAATAAGAAGAAAGATCGAGGACATCTCCCATTAAAATGAATAGACAGGCGAATATTATGGGATATGGTAATTTCTTTTTTCTGCATTTTGAATTTGAAAAAAAAAAAAAAATCCTTTTTTTATTTTTTATTTTTTTTCGCTCTTTTAGTTTTCTTAAAGGCTTTAGCATATTCCATGAACGTGTCACCCACAAAGGCCTTGATGTCATGTACCTCTTTAATATTGTGCATATCTTAGATGTCATGTTTGAGAATATGCTCGGATATGGGAATGTTAATACGTGCTATTAGTCACTATTCAACATACATATTCGAAAATATTGGCATTAATAAGAGAAAATATCGAGAACATATATCATTAAAATGAATAAACACAAAATCTACGGAAGATCATCCAACGTTTCTTTTAAATACTTATTGCCATTTCTCTCTATCATCAAAGAGTTGTGCTTTAGGGTGCCTTCGTTCTAATGTTCCTGGTCATGGACATGTAAGACAACTTAGAGATGCGATTGAGGCCCAAATGAAAGAAGAGAGACTGGTTTTATGTGCGTGAGCTTTGAGTAAAACAAAAGAATCTGTTATCCAATAGAAACTCAGAGAGGAGGAAAAAAAAAGAATAAGTATCTTCTAGTTGGTGTTCTCCCTGTGTTCGATGCTTTGGTTGGTTGAAAAAGTTGCCTGGAGATTTGTTTGTTGAAGTTCTTTGTTTTCTTGCTGGGAGTTGTAATGGATTTTCAGGTCATGTGCAAAATAGTTCTTCGTTGAAGTATATAGTTTCTACCAAAAACACAGATTTGGCAAGTGTATCGAATTTTGCAGATCCCAGAAGAATTTGTCTTCCTCAGGAGCGACGCACTTACCGTGGCTTGCAAAATGGCATGTGATGTTTGTAAATGATGCGAAATATTACTCCATTTGTGAATGTAACCAAAGGCGAGTAACATAAACTGTATGGGTGGATAAAACGACATATTATCACTACAAAATTTTCCATTTCAAAGTTTGTTGAGATACTTGTGGGTGTGGTAACTGAATTGACAGAAAGTCATGTTCTTTGTCAAATTTTGTTTGGTTTCCTCTGGATGTAGTTACAGACTCCACATATTTTGCGTCACCTCCAAATATTCTAGACCTTTCTATGGGCTACCATATCTGCCACCTCTATGAGGAAAGATATATTCTGATGCGATCTGCAACATTTGATACACTTTCCAGACTTGTGTTGATGCGTTCTACAACATTTGATACACTTGCCAGACCTGTGGTGCCCGAAGAAGTGATGTGCCTCAACATATTAACATTTTGCAGTTGGGTTGGGCATTTCTTCCAATTTAATGTAATAAAGCAAAGAAGTTCAACATACAAATCTTCAGGTAGGCTTTTCAACCAAACAGATGATCGAATACAGGGAGAATAATAGTCACAACATACTTGAATTTTTTTCCCATCCCATAGCTATTGTGACATAAAATGAATCCCTCCACTTTGAAATCGTCCTGAATCACATTTCTAAGTTGTCTTGGATGTCAATGGTCAGGAAAATTGCAAGGAAAACACCTTAAACCCCAAGTTTTCAATGACAGAGGGAAATTAATACTTGACAAATAATGGAATGTTGAATAACCAACCATTGCAAGAAGGCCATATTTGGAAGAGACAAGCTATTCAAAAAACTGGGATAGATGTAGTTGGCAGCACCAATTAAGTACAAGACCCGAAATTGATATTCAACTCATTTTTTTACGAATAAAGGGTTTGCACGTCAAGAAAACTGTCAACACGCTTCATCAATGTACATATTTTTTATTGGTTGGCGGCATCCAAAATTGCAATCGTTGTGGAAAATAGTCTTACCTGTATTTTGTAACCCATCTTATTTTAATATAGAATAATTCCAGTTTATTTTTTAATAGTATTTTCCAATCTCTGGTATTTGTTTTAATTTTATTTTGGAGGACCTGTCCTGCTTCCATTCTTTGGGTCCCGTAAATAGAATGAATTAATGAGTTACAAGAAGGAAACTCAAGTGTTTATGAAATGTTCTTGTTCAATATCTTGCATATATTGTGGATTCTTCTATTTGATAATATCTGTGCATATATACTAATATCAATACTCTTGGAATAAATACAAAAACTTCCTCTTCGAAAAAGCTTAGGCAATTATTTTTGGGTTTGCAGTATTAAACAACGATGTTCCCTATTCCATGATATACATCTTGCAGCCAAAGAGCTTTCGTGATCTACAATTTATGCTTCAACTACTGATAACTCACTAGGCATTCGAAAAGCTTGGCATTAATAAAGGAACGACTGAAGCTGTCTTAATTACTTAAATCGCACCAAATTTTGATTACAATTAATTTAATTTAGATATTAATGTTTACGGAGAGTCGGCGTTTTCTCATGTCATTGCAAGGAATACAAGATGAATAGATGATAAGGAGTTTATCTCGTTGAAACCATAATGCAAATTCATGTTTCTTGTTGTGTTATCTAGCCACCAGGGCCCGGGTTCACGGTACCTAGCACCTATGTCCTCTGTTCCATCATATACATCTTTGTTACACATTATTTTCATCATCCCTATGACCATTAATAATGTAAACCTATCTGTTTCCTTCAGAGGGGTCAGTGGCTTGAGTTCCTGAAGAAAGAAGGGAGAAGAACTTTTCCTGAGAAAAGAAGTTGCATTCTCCTTTGTAAAAACCCTATTAAAAAGGATTTTCGCATGTTTCTATATAGACAGGGTGCGAAAATGCCTGATTTTCGTAGGCTACACCATAGATAGGTTGCGAAGTGTTCGCAGGTTTTTATATAGGCAGGGTGCGAAAATGCTCATACGTGGGAGAAATGAGCATATTCTTGATGCTTCTAGAAGGAGAAACTTCCATGGTGAGATGGCATCCGAATGGTTTGGATCTTACTCGCTTTCATGATTTAGTGGGATCATCCTAACCTCCTCACCTTATCCTCTTCAACTTATAAAAGGAGATGAGCTCTCATGGAGAAAGTTATCTTTTGATTTTGGAGCTTGGATTGGATTGAGCTTTGGAGATTGTTAGCTTGGCTAGATGAGCCATTTTGTCAAGATAGATTGTGAATATTATCAGATCTATGCTCTTAGAATTCTTGGAGTGGAAGTGTGTGGGGAACGAAGGACAGTTGGAAGGGACCTTACGACATCAAGGCCATGGTTGTAATCTCTCTTTCACATTTAATATGATACAATAATATGATTCTTTCGTATAAAGCTTGTTGTGTTTTATTGTATGATTCTTTCATCACATACATAGGTTTATATTGAGTTTATGCTATTACTATCACTTTGGTTGGTTGCATTCTTTTCCAGGTTCATCATTGTATGAGCGTTGGAATGGAGCTAGGATGGCCATGGAGAGAGGAAGCGACGTTTAGACGGTATGTCACCTATCCCTCTTTAGTTAGTAAATTAAATATCTAAAATTTATGGAAAGCGTCATGTTCTGGTGTGTTTTGTTCTAGATCTAGGTGGATCTAGGGAGATCAGTTAGTGTCTGCACCTACCAATTTATACCATAACAATCTTGCAACCAAAGAACTTCAGTGATATGCAGTTTATGATTTTACTAATGAGAACCCACCAGGGGTTCGAAAACATTGCCATTAATAAACGGAAAAAAATGTTTTTCGACTGTCAGATACTTATCCCTTTCCCCCTTTTCCTTTTCCCATCCATTATGGATTTCTGGTTTTATACTTAGTCATATTTCTATGATGGGAAGTTGCAGGGTTCGAGGGTTGACATATATTCATCTCCATATGTATCTTCATATGACTAATCCGACCGACCGCTGTTCCTTTCCATACCTAATCAATTTTATGTCCGTGGTTGCCGGGTTGGCGCATACAAACTGTCCTTTTCTTCTTCCCGCCCATTATCACTTTCTGGATATATACTTAGTCACCTTTCTATGGTATCTAGTTCCAGAGTTGGCAGGGTGACATGTCTTCATCTCCATCTATATCCTCACATGACAGATCCAACCTACCGTTGTTCCTTTCCATAGTTAGCCAATTTTATGGCCGTCGTTGCGGGGTTGACGCTTATGAACTCGATTTTTTATCGTTTCGTTATATACATCTTGCAATCAAAACATCCGTGATCTACAATTCCACTGCAGGTTCCTCGTATACATTAACTTCGTTCAAAGTATCTGTCGCTGCCTTCCATCCCCAACAACTTCGCGTCCTTCCTAATATACATCAACTATGCTCTTACTAGTGACAATTGGACACAGTGGTATGAAAGATACTTCTATGATTTGCAATTTATGCCTTAACTAGTGAGAACTCAGCATGGGTTCGAAAGGATTTTCATTACTAAGAAAACACTAGATGTTCTTCTGCGAGATACTTAGTCCTTTTTCCCTTGTCTTGTTCCCGTGTATTATCACTTTCTAGTTATATCCTTAGTTGCCTTTTTATGATCACGGGTTCCAATGTTGGTGTGTTGACATATCTTCATCTCCATCTATATCCTCTCATGGAGAATTGGACTGCCCACTGTTCCTTTTCATACTTAGTGAATTTTATGCCTACGGTTGTCGGGTTGGCGCTTTCGAACTCTGCTGCTTGTTGTTTCGTGATATACATCTTCCACTCAAAATTTCCGTGATCTACAATTCCACTGCAGACTCCTTCATCCTTTTTACCTTTTTTTTTCTTGTGTATTATGGGACTATAAAGTATGGACATGATATTCTATAGAGCATGTACAGATTACGCATTCCATACCTAGCCACTTTTTGGATCGCGGGTTCTCAGTCAGGCAGGCGGGCTGAAAATTGGGCCTCCATTGTTCCGTGCCCTACAAATAACACCCCAAATTCTGCAATATACAAGTTGACAAGTGGACCAGTGGGTTGTTTGACTCAACATTGCACTTCTATTGTTTTGTGTTCTCCAAACAACGTTCGCAGTTCCGTGATATACAAATTGACATATAGACTCTAGGGTTGGCGGGGCGAAGATTCCCATTGTTTACGGATGGTAATCCCTATCAACTATCTAACAGTATCTAAAAACATTATTTTCAATATTAAATTATCTCTTAGTGACAACTGGACATAGAGGTACAAAACATTTGGCATCCCACCCTCTGCAAGATACAAATTGACTACTGGATTTCGACATTGTCTGCTCTTCCGTGTTACAGATTATGCATTCAAATGTTCAGAGCAATACAATTTGAACGCTGGGGCCTCTCGTCTTTTGCAAAGACCTTGTCATCCTGTTTTGGATCCTCCCTTCGCCGGGTTCACGAAATGTCCAACTCTTAGATACTGTTTCGGGTTGGCACCAAGCTTCGTTCTACCATGGTTCACAAATGTTTGAAAGTATCCCCAATAACTTTCTCTTGTTCCTAATATAGTTTGGTTGTGATCTTACTAGTGAAAATTGAACACAATGGTATGAAACAGTTGGCATTTGGCCCTCCGCAATATACAAATTGACTACCGGNGGTTCACAAATGTTTGAAAGTATCCCCAATAACTTTCTCTTGTTCCTAATATAGTTTGGTTGTGATCTTACTAGTGAAAATTGAACACAATGGTATGAAACAGTTGGCATTTGGCCCTCCGCAATATACAAATTGACTACCGGATTCACATCTTGTACTCAAAATTTCCGTGATCTACAATTCCATCGTGGACTCCTTATTCCTTCTTCCCTTTTCTTATTTCCGTGCATTATGGATTTCTGGTTATATACTTAGTCACCTTTCTATGGTCGCGGGTTCTAGTGTTGGAAGGCTGACATATCTTTATCTCCATCTATATAATCACATGACGAAACTGATCGACCATTGTTTCTTTCCATACTTAGCCAATTTTATGGCCGCGGTTGCTGGGTTGGCAGTTTCCAACTCTGCTTCTTCTTGTTCCGTGATGTACATCTTACACTCAAAACTTCCATGATATACAATTCCACTATGGACTCCTCAGACATGCAAGCTTCACTCTACCACAGTTCACAGATGTTTCAAAGTATCTGTCATTGTCTTCCATCCCCAATAACTTCTTGTCCTTCCTAATATACATTGGTTATGCTCTTACTAGTGACAACTGCACGCACTGATACGAAACAATTCACATCCAACCCTCTACAATATAGAAATTGACTACCGGGTCCCGACATCATCCCCTCTTTCATGTTACAGATTATGCATTCACATGTCCCGAATGATACAATTTGACCGTCAGGGCCTCACGTCTTCTGGAGAGACCTTCTGACCCTATTTTGGATCCTCATGTTGACGAGTTCACGAAATGTCTAATTCTTAGTCACTATTTTGGGTTGGCACATTCGAACTCTGCTGATTCTTGTTCCGTGATATACATATTGCACTTAAAATTTCTGTGATTTACAATTCCACTGCAGACTCCTTGGTCCTTTTCCCCTTTTCTTCTTCCCATGTATTATCACTTTGTGGTTATATACTTAGCCCCTTTCTATGATCATGGGTTCTAGCATTGGCGGGTTGACATATATTTATCTCCATCTATATAATCACACGACGAATCTGACCGACCGCTGTTGCTTTCCATACTTAGCCAATTTTATGGCCGCGGTTGCCGGGTTGGCAGTTTCGAACTCTGCCTCTTCTTGTTCCGTGATGTACATCTTGCACTCAAAACTTTCGTGATCTACAATTCCACTGCGGACTCCTCGAAATCGCAAGATTCACTCTACCATGGTTTACAAATGTTTCAAAGTATCTGTTGATGCATTCCGTCCCCACTAACTTCTTATCCTTCGCAATATACATTGGTTATGCTCTTACTATTGACTCTTACTAGTGACAACTGCACACACTGATACAAAACAGTTCGCATCCAACTGTCTGCAATATACGAATTGGCTACCGGGTTCCAACATTGTCCCCTCTTCCATGTTAAATATTATGCATTAAAATGTTTTGAACGATACAATTTGATCGTTGACGGGTTCACGAAATATCCAATTCTTAGTCACTGTTTTGGGTTGATGCATTCAAACTCTGCTGCTTCTTGTTCCGTGATATACATATTGCAGTCAAAATTTCCATGATTTACAATTCCACCATGGACTCCTCAGTCCTTTTTCCCTTTTCTTCTTCCCATGTATTATCGCTTTGTGGTTATATACCTAGTCACTTTTCTATGATCGCGGGTTCCAACATTGGCGGGTTGAAATATCTTCATCTCCATCTATATTCTCACATGACGAATTTGACCGACCACTGTTCCTTTCCAAACTTAGCCAATTTTATGGCCGCGGTTGTCGGGTTGGCGCTTTCAAACTCCGCTGCTTCTTGTTCCGTGATATACATATTGCACTCAAAATTTCCATGATTTACAATTCGACCACAGATTCCTTAGTCCTTTTTCCCTTTTCTTCCTCCCATGTATTATCGCCTTCTGGTTATATACTTAGTCTCTTTTCTATGATTGTGGGTTCCAGCCTTGGCGGGCTAACATATATTCATCTCCATCTATATCCTCAAATGACGAGCTCGACCGACCACTGTTCCTTTCATACTTAGCCAATTTTATGGCCGCGGTTGCCGAGTTGGCGCTTTCGAAATTTGCTGCTTCTTGTTACGTGCTATACATCGTGCACTCAAAACTTCTAGGATATACAATTCCACCACAGACTCATCGAACTCGCAAGCTTCACTCTACCACGGCTCACAAATGTTTCAAAGTATATCATTGGCATATCTGCCATGTTTGCATTTCTATGTATGCAATTACTAGTGTTTAATGTTAACAATGCATCATGCAACTTTCGTTGATATTGTCATTAATGAACAAAATTCTTGAGGACATCTCCCATTCACAACCATTGGACCAAGATTTGCACAACGTTATACTATGCCTTCCAACTTTTCATTTCATTCATCGTCTGGAGAAAACAAATGTTCTTATAGACTTATGGCACCAGGTCGACAACAATTTTTTGGAGATATAGTAAATATCTTTGGACATCAGGACTAGAACTTCCAGTGGTCCAGTGCATACTTTTACTATGCATCCCATTCCACCCAGAACGAAGTGATTTGGACCTCTGGAATGTCTTGTGCAGGTTGCGTCCCTGAGGTTTTTGACTGTAAGGAGGTGGTCTCTTGGTGCACCAAAAAATATATTCCAGGCCAAATAATTATTCCACTGCGCGACCATTCTCTTGTTTCTTTGTCACCTCAGGTCTTCTGCGAGATGTTAAAATTGCCTGAGCCAACATTGACGTTCAGAGGACAAGATTGCAAGAAGTTTCTAGAAAAACATGATAACGGGTTGGACATATTAGTCTACTTCCTCAAAGACCCAACAACAGTTCCTGAAGATATGACAAGGTTGCAGGTAAGTTCCTTTAGAAATCCATTCTTGGAAATTGCTTGGCTATTTACAAGAATAACGTGACAAGCATGCACGACAAGCATTTCCCATATAATTATTTATATTTTTTATTTCATAGTCAAGGAAAAATACATTTTCGATTGGGGGAAGCTAATTTCCATTGAGATCTGTTCCCAGTTGTCATGATTCAAAGAATCGAATAAATTTCATATGTCATCCTACTTGATTTTCACAATAGTGCATTGTTGTCCGTTTCCAAAGCTTTCTCTTTTTAATAAAATAAACTGTGGATTCGACCCAGTAACATTCTAGTACAAGGCCCTATGGAGGCATAAGGCCTCCCATTGTTTTTATGAAGTTTTTAATGGCTTTGTCTCAGTTTTCAAAGATTTATTGTTAGGCAAGGATGCTCCGCGGATGTCTAGCCAGGCAACCAAGTTTTTGAATAGGAAGGGCACACTTGAACAAAAGAAAAATCACAGTGTCCTTATGGTCTTTGGCTGTAAGGAAAATCTTTCTTTCCTTCCATGCCACATCATGGACAAGATGTTTGTTGCAGGAATAACAAGGCAATACAACCATTGGTTGCATTTTTTCCATGACAAGAAAAAAAAATAGTTCATTCCTATGCTCTGGAAAGTCGGAGACTTCGTCTATAGAAACATCAACAAGATTGATGAGTTTGTTGGTCATTTCAAGAAATTGAACCTAATGTATGCTGAAAGGCTAAAAGGGTTCGACCCTAATGGGAATTTTTGAGAACATTTACTGGCAGTTGGATTCAACAACTCTTTTATCCATATACACCTGACTGAAGATAGGGATAGTGACGACAACAATCCTGCTTGTGCCGATTGCGACGCAGAGACATTGCAAAGTGCGACTGAATTGTACAGACAACAAGGAAAAGTATCCAGTGAGAAGAGTACCCAGTCCCCTGCTAGCACTCCCAAGAGCACGACATCGTGGAGCATCGCTTCAATGACCCACCCCAGTAATAAATCAACCCATAAATCTTTGAACAAAGGAGGAGATAAGAACCCTCCTCGGATAAAAATTGATCTCACAAAATTTCACCGACGAAGAAGAGAAAAAACAATTCGGGGCAGGCGAAGGAACCATAAATTTTTTGTGTCCTATTGTATGCTAATTTTTTTGTATCTCTAATTGCTGTATCCGTCATGTTCACATTTCTATGTATGAAATTACTAGTGTTTAATGTTAACAACGCATCATGCAACTGCCGTCGAAATTGTCATTAATGAACGGAAGTCTCGAGGACATCTCCCATTCGCAACCATTGGACCAAGATTTGCACAGGGTTATACTATGCTTTCCAACTTTTCATTTCATTCATCGTCTGGAGAAAACAAACATTCTTGTAGACTTATGGCACCAGGTCGACAACAGTTTTGTGGAGATACAGTAAATATCTTTGGACATCAGGACTAGAACTTCTAGTGGTCCAGATCATACTTTTACTATTCATCCCATTCCACCTAGAACGAAGTGATTTGGACCTTTGGAATGGCTCGTGCAGGTTGCGTCCCTGAGTTTTTTGACTGTAAGGAGGTGGTCTCTTGGTGCGTCGAAAAATATATTCCAGGCCAAATAATTATTCCACTGCGCGACCATTCTTTTGTTTCTTTATCACCTCAGGTCTTCCGCGAGATGTTAAAATTGGTCGAGCCAACATTGACGTTCAGAGGACAAGACTGCAAGCAATTTATAGAAAAACATGATAACGAGTTGGACATATTAGCTGACTTCCTTAAAGACCCGACAACAGTTCTTGAAGATATGACAAGGTTGCAGGTAAGTTTCTTTAGAAATCCATTCTGGGAAATTGCTTGGCTGTTTACAAGAATAACGTGACAGACATGCATGACAAGAATTTCCCATATAATTATTTATATTTTGTATTTCATAGTCAAGGAACAATACATTTTCGATTGGGGGAAGCTAATTTCCATTGAGATCTGTTCCTAGTTGTCACGATTCAAAGAATCGAATAAATTTTATATGTCATCCTACTTGATTTTCATAATAGTGCATTGTTGTTTGTTTCCAAAGCTTTCTCTTTCCAATAAAATAAATTGTGGATTCAACCCAGTAACATTATGGTAAAAGGCCCTGTGGAGACATGCCTCCCATTGTTTTTATGAAGTTTTTAATGGCTTTGTCTCAATTTTCAAAGATTTATTGTTAGGCAAGGATGCTCCGTGGATGTCTGGCCAGGCAACCAAGTTTTTGAACAGGAAGGGCACACTTGAACAAAAGAAAAATCACAGTGTCCTCATGGTCTTTGGCTCTAAGGAAAATCCTTCTTTCCTTCCATGCCACATCATGGACAAGATGTTTGTTGCAGAAATAACAAGGCAATACAACCACTGGTTGCATTTTTTCCATGACAAGAAAAAAAAACAGTTCATTCCTCTGCTCTGGAAAGTCGGAGACTTCGTCTGCAGAAACATCAACAAGATTGATGAGTTTGTTGGCCATTTAAAGAAATTGAACCTAACGTATGCTGAAAGGCTAAAAGGGTTCGACCCTAATGGGATTTTTCAAGAACATTTATTGGCAGTTGGCTTTAACAACTCTTTTATCCATAGACACCTGACCAAAGACAGGAACAATGACGACAACAATCCTGCTTGTGCCGATTGTGATGCAGAGACAATGAAAAGCGCGACTGAATTGTACAGACAACAGGGAAAAGTATTTGGTGAGAAGAGTACCCAGTCCCCCGCCCGCACTCCCAAGAGCACGAAATCATGGAGCATCGCTTCGACAACCCACCCCAGTAATAAAGAAACCCAAAAATATTTGAACATTGGAGGAGATAAGAACCCTCCTCGCATAAAAATTTATAGTTCTCAAAAAATCCCACTGAAGAAGAAGAGAAAAAGCAATTCGAGGCAGGCGAAGGAACCCGAAATTTTTTGTGTCCTATTGTATGCTAATTTTTTTGTATCTCTCATTGTCATATCCACCATGTTCGCATTTCTATGTATGCAATTACTAGTGTTTAACGTTAACAACGGATCATGCAACTGCCGTCGAAATTGTCATTAATGAACGGAAGTCTCGAGGACATCTCCCATTAACAACCATTGGACCAAGATTTGTGCAGGGTTATACTATGCCTTCCAACTTTTCATTTCATTCATCGTCTAGAGAAAACAAACATTCTTGTAGACTTATGGGACCAGGTCGACAACAATTTTGTGGAGATACAGTAAATATCTTTGGACATCAGGACTAGAACTTCCAGTGGTCCAGAGCATACTTTTACTATTCATCCCATTCCACCCAGAATGAAGTGATTTGGACCTCTGGAATGGCTCGTGCAGGTTGTGTCCTTGAGGTTTTTGACTATAAGGAGGTGGTCTCTTGGTGCACCGAAAAATATATTCCAGGCCAAAGAATTATTCCACTGCGCGACCATTCTCCTGTTTCTTTGTCACCTCAGGTCTTTCGCGAGATGTTAAAATTGCCCGAGCCAACATTGACATTCAGAGGACAAGACTGCAAGCAGTTTCTAGAAAAACATGATAACGGTTGGACATATTAGCTGACTTCCTCGAAGACCTGACAACAGTTCCTGAAGATATGACAAGGTTGCAGGTAAATTCCTTTAGAAATCCATTCTGGGAAATTGCTTGGTTGTTTACTAGAATAACGTTACAGACATGCATGACAAGCATTTCCCATATAATTATTTATATTTTGTATTTCATAGTCAAGGAACAATACATTTTCGATTGGGGGAAGCTAATTTCCATTGAGATCTGTTCCCAGTTGTCACGATTCAAAGAATCGAATAAATTTTATATGTCATCCTACTTGATTTTCACAATAGTGCATTGTTGTTCGTTTCCAAAGCTTTCTCTTTCCAATAAAATAAACTGTGGATTCGACCCAGTAACATTATGGTACAAGGTCCTGTGGAGACACAAGGCCTCCCATTGTTTTTATGAAGTTTTTAATGGCTTTGTCTCAGTTTTCAAAGATTTATTGTTAGGCAAGGATGCTCCGCGAATGTCTGTCCACGCAACCAATTTTTTGAACAGGAAGGGAACACTTGAACAAAAGAAAAATCACAGTGTCCTCATGGTCTTTGGCTCTAAGGAAAATCCTTCTTTCCTTCCATGCCACCTCATGGAAAAGATGTTTGTTGCAGAAATAACAAGGCAATACAACCACTAGTTGCATTTTTTCCATGACAAGAAAAAAAACCAGATCATTCCTCTACTCTGGAAAGTCGGAGACTTCGTCTGTAGAAACATCAACAATATTGACGAGTTTGCTGGCCATTTCAAGAAATTGAACCTAATGTATGCTGAAAGGCTAAAAGGGTTCGACCCTAATGGGATTTTTCGAGAACATTTACTGGCAGTTGGCTTCAACAACTCTTTCATCCATAGACACCTGACCGAAGACAGGGACAATGACGACAACAATCTTTCTTGTGCCGATTGCGACGCAAAGACATTGCAAAGCACGATTGAATTGTACAGACAACAAGGAAAAATATCTGGTGAGAAGAGTACCCAGTCCCCCGCCAACACTCCCAAGAGCATGACATCACGAAGCATCACTTTGACGACCCACCCTAGTAATAAAGAAACCCAGAAATCTTCAAACGAAGGAGGAGATAAGAACCCTCCTCGCATAAAAATTGATAGTTCTCACAAAATTCCACTGACGAAGAAGAGAAAAAACAATTTGGGGCAGGTGAAGGAACCCGAAATTGAAAGTGAGCAGGTGCAACTTGAAATTGAAACTGACCACATGCAGAAAATTGGGTTGTCCATAGTGGAAATAGTTGAGACCGAAATTTTTGACGAAGATGAATCCTTCGTATTCCAGAGTGTTGTTTTTGACAACCAATCTAAAAGCATGGTCATTGAAAAGAGAGATGTAACAAACAGGAAACGCAAATCTCGCACAAAGATTAACTTTAGGAAAATGCGGTCATCCCAAATCTCCTCATTTCACCAAGTAACCGGTGAAATTATTCATGATTCCATTGGAGTAATTGAGACGGAAAATTCCAGACTGAAAGACCGCCTCAACGAATTTGAGTAGGCTTTCATTGCAACCCCAGAATTTTCCAGTCCTTTAGAAAAAATCATGCCTGCTACCACTGCAACCAAGATGAAAGTATCCTCTACCCTCATTGCATGCTCTAGAGCCCTGATAGAGAATAACATCAACAAAATAATGCAGCTAGTTACTGAAGCATGGGAAACATCGCAAAATTTATCTGGCAAATAACTTTGAAAATTTCAAAATTTAGTTTCCTTCGGAAAGAAGGAAAATGATTTCTTGGAACATTTGGAGGCGAATTTAAAAAATGATCAGCATTTCTATGAAGAGGTACTAACCCATTTTTCCAACTATGTCATCAACACATTGGAACTGAAAAGAAGACAAGATAAACTCCCCTCCCCAAAGCGGACCAAAAAAGTAAAAGCATGCTGTGAAAAGAAAGTTAACAACCTGGAGCTAATTGTCAAATCATGTAAACAAGCCATATCAAAAAATAAATATTTATTCACAAGCCTGATCCAAATAAACTTAGCCAGAAGTACCAACGAGGTTCAAGACCCAAACTTAATTCTCAAATCCTTGTCAATGACCAAAGAAGCCTTCCATGAACAAGTTGGTATTTTAAAGGAGTTGTCTTTCGAAAAGTTTTACGACATAGTTGAACATCATCTAGATGAGCACGAGCGCTAGGTGCTGGACTATGCAACACACAATGAAGAAATTGAATAGAGTCTGCATAGTATTTCAATGGATCTATGGAAATTAGAAAACGACCTTTACGACATAGAAATCCAGGATGAAATCAACATGCCCCCCATGAAAAGCTACATCGAAGAATGGTTCCAACAGAGAATGGACAACCTCGTCCACGAAGGGAAATAGACGGTCGACAGGACTCCACTGACCATCGACGACAAACCAAAAATGCATCAGATTCATAGTAAGTCTATACTGGAATCTTGTTTTCTTTATCAATCCAATTTAAGTCTATAATGTCATCTTCTTTTCTTTATCAATCCAGTTATGACCTATTTAAATAGAAAACTGTAACCAAATACTCATAACTTCCAATTTCTTCTTTTCAGGTCTCCCTCTCTACTGTCACACACTTATTCTTTCGACATTCCTAATTCTTGTACTTATTTATTTTTATGGTCCGCGGGAGCCCCAATCCCAATCTATATGACAAACACATTTAAATTTCCAGAAAGATGTAACACACATTATTATTTTTTGATAAATTTCAAAGAAAATTGTTTCAGGAATGCCTTTATTGTATACTAAATCTTGGGTGTCCAGGAACCTTTGTTGTTAGCTCCAAAGAAAACTAATTAGGGTCTGCTACTTTTTTTGTGTCCTATTGCATGCTAATTTTTTTGTCTTGCATGATGTTGTTACTATTCTATTGTATGCTAACTTTTTGGGTCTCAAGGAACCTACACTTTGATAAATTTCGAGTTTCCTTGTGTCCAGAAGCCTTTGTTTTAAATCAAGATTGATGCAGGATCATCTCTCCACGTTAGCCAGCCAGCCAGCCAGCCACGTCGAGCGTGTGCATTCAAAGCTGAAGAGAGAGGCGCAATCCTCATTTAAAATCTGAATTGAATGTAATTAAATGTCTAGGCTGGTGAGCCATAGAGCCGTGCCTTTGTGCAGGCATTAGGTAGATCGGCCTTTAATTTTTGTATGGCTGAGATCTAGATCCAGATGCTGGACTAGACAACCCATTCTATGTAATTGAATAAGGTAGGTAGGTTGGAGGGAAGAGCTTGAAGAGCCCCCTCGGGTAAAAGAGATTTCATATCTCATTTTGAAGAAGAAGTTGAGTTGTGTGATAGAATCTGCGAGTAGGGAGCAGAAGAGAAGAGCCGAGACCTTGTTACAGGCCGTGCTTAGGAACACATTGTAAATACAGGCATTTTCCATATTTAATACAAAGAGCAGTTTTTCCTTCATGTATTCTATGTTGAATGGATGTCTGTGAGTGTTATTTATATGCTGTATATGTATACTGTAGGTTTTCATTTGCAGGAGTGTGTTTGATTTCAGGTGAAGGTCTTTGAGGCTTCACACCAAGAGGGTGTGATAGAACACTGCAGGTTCTGATAGCCGTGCACAGAGGTTGCACTTCTGAATTCTGCGGGTTCAGACAAAGACATGCTGTGGCACAAGAACCGGAGTCAACAACTCAGGAGAAGACCTCAAGGTTGTTGAACACCTTGGAGGCAAGGCTGTGTAGGAGAGACACAGTTGCAGACATAATCTTTGAGGAGTTCTGTGGAGCTCTTCCAAGTGGGCATTGAGTATATGCACAGTGGTGCATTGAAAATAACTCTGTTGCAAGTTCAAAAAGAGGACCAGAATCACTGAGGATTTTGAGAGCTCTTCCAGGTGGGCATTGAGCGGGTGCATAGGTGCACAGGAGAAGATGACATAACTGCTAGAAGTTCTAGAAGAAGACACTCTGCCAGGTGGGCATTGAGTAAGTGTGCAGACAGAGGAGAAGAGAACTCTTTGAGTTCTGTAATTAAAGGAAGAATCCATTGAGGGATCTTCACAGGGTTGTTGAACACCTTGAAAGGCTCAGCAAGAAGTTTCTTGAGCAAAAGGATAGCCAGGAGGGCATTATATTCTCCATCTGCAGGAGAAGAAAGACAGACAAAATCCCTTAGGGGTCTGAGCGTGCGAGAAGCTCAGAAGAGACAACACCGTGTGTGCATAAGACTCTGCAGTGGCGCAGAAGTCCAAGAATCCTTCAAGGATTCAGAAGAAGGGATAAGCTCAGGAGGATGAGTGATTTTATGCACAGAGTCGTAACTGCAAGGAGTGCAGGAGCTTCAAAATCCTTTGACGGGTTCAAAGTACCCAAAGCGCAGGAGGGACAACATTTTTACGCACGCAGCGAAGCTCAGAGTTGAAGAGTTTACAAAGAAGAGATAAGACAAAGGTCGAGGCCTTTGGAAACTTGGAGTTCTTCCAAGTCTCGAAAGATAGTGTACAAGCTCAGAAGGGAGAGCATATTAGCCATTGGATCAACGGAGAAAAGAGATCTGGACCGTTGATTTCTATGTCTAGGAAGGAGTAGGAGAAGTGCACAGAAGGGGGAGATTGTGAGCCGTTGGATCTCTTTTAGAAATCTCGTCAGTCGTCGGATTGGACAGGAGGTGCACGGGGTTTAACCCTTCACACACCAGGTAGACGTCCCGACAACCATCGAGATATCGACGTTCGTGAAATCGAGAGTCACGAGGACAAGAAATCGGGAATTTCTATAGGAAAAGTCCCGGGAACGATATGGACTGTCCATTTGTGGAGGCACATGGCAGAGATCGAGGCGTTAGGAGTCGGTATATCGACACTCGGGAAATCGGAGTTCCTGAGGTCATGAAATTCGGGACATCAGAAGTCTCGAAATCACGAGGAACAATCAGGACCGTCCATCAGAGGAGGATGTGCGACAACAATCGGAGCCATCGGGGAAAGTCCCGATAGGAAGTCATCCATCGACATTTGGGTCATCAGGATATCGGGAATCCTGGTGACAAGGTGTTTATGAAATTCAGAATCGCGAAGTCCGAAACCCTGACGAGGAGAAAAGTGTCATTGTGGGCCAGCTGTTAGAGTATCAGATAAGGAGGAAAGCTCCGTTGTGTGGGGGCCAGCTGTCAGCATAGTGGAAAATTGGGATTCGAGGGATTGGCAATCCTGTGGGAAAATGTTTTTAAGCATTTGAAACCCCGAAGCCCTGATAGGTGGTATGACTATGGTCATATAGAGGGAGGTCGTATGGACCCAAAAGGTCTAGCCCGGGGGACTAGCGGAAGCTGACGTCATATCGAGATATCGAGGCTTCCGAGGACAAAATGTTTATGCATTTTGACATTGCGATGTTCGAAACCCCGATGGGAGACAAGGCTGCGGTCTTGTGAGATAGTGGTCATGTGGGCCAGGAGTCTAGCCTGGAGGGATAACGGGAGTTGGAGCACATCGGGATTTTGAAGCCTAAAACCCCGAAAGAAGGATAAGGCTGCGGTCTTATGAGTAAGTGGTCACATGGATAACGCGTAAAGGGCGCGTATCGATGAAATTGCTCGTCGGAGATCGGGGATTCAAGAGGATAGGAACTCTTGACATCAGAAAAGATGAAACCTCGAAACCCAAATTTAAGATCAGGGAAAGAGCACGGTCATGTGCAGAAAGCCATGTGGGTGAGAAGGACCAATTCCGCTCAAAGGTGAACTTTGAACAATCGTTGAAGACCGGGAGGTCAGGCGCAGAGACCCTGCAGGGTATGTAGGAGCATTGCGCCATCAAGTGGTATCAGAGTTTGATTATTGTCCGTATATTTCAGGCAAGGAAGGCATAAGAGGTAAGGAGCACTCTGATACACATCAAGTGGTATCAGAGTGGGAATTTCACTTGTATATTTTAGGTGAAACGGGAAGACAAAAGAAGACAGAGAGCTGGAGAATCTATGGCGATTGTTTGCAGGTAGGCAAAAATTAAGAAGACAGTCATGGAGACTGTAGGAGGATGAAGCTGGTAACACTCTTGGTGCAGAGTGACAATAGCAGGTTTGCTAGGAAAGTAGACAGGGACAACACCATGGTTACTGAAGGCCATAGGCATGCTGGGAAGAAGAGCAAGGCAAAAAATCTTGCAGAAATGGACAAAGATCTCTATGAATTAAAGGCAGACATAGAAAATCTCGAACTGCAGATGCGGTAGGATAAGAGGTCGAGATGGATGCATGAATGGCCCATGAGGAAGCCGAAAGAAAAATGGCCAGTCAAGGAGTTTATGGTTAGAGGACAACGAAGGCTGTTAAAAAGATGGTTGAGGTATGCTGAAAACCTCAATGGACCAGAAGAAGAAATGGTTCAGGTATGTGAACCAGAGACTGGGAGAGATCTCAGTGAATTGGGATCAGCTGAAGATCTCAAGAACTGCCAGGAGGGTAGAGAAGAAATTCCAGTTTGCCAGGTGGGCAACGACATGAGATCACTGCGGGATCTCACAGACTGTCAGGAGGACAGCCAGGGAATTTCACATTGCCAGCTGGGCAATGAAATGAGGTCACTGCAGGATCTCGAAGACTTCCAGGAGGGAAGTGAAGACATATCATATTGCCAGGTGGGCAGAGATGAGCATTCAAGACTGTCTGAAAGTCTCATGGACTCAGAGGTGAGTTCAATTCAACAAGGGTTGCTGATTAAGATGGGATCGGTTGATCTCATAGTCTGCCAAGAGAGCAGCGAAAGCATCCCATATTTCCAGGTGGGTAGGGATGAGAAGATGAGACTATCTGTGGGTCTCATAAATTTAGAAATGGATTTAGATTAGCAGGTGTAGCTTATAGAAGAGGAGGATCTGAGGGATATTCTGATGATTGGAGGAATTCAGGTATTCCTACCATTTGCCCAGGGGGAGGAAGAAGTCTATCAAAGAAGAAAATGAGCATTTGGAGGAGTGTCTCAATGATTTCATCCAGGAAGATGAAGAAGCTATAGCACTGAAGTTGACAACAGAAGAAGCAGATGAAGAGGATGATGAGCATTCTGAGGAATGGCTCAGTATTTTCAGCTAGGAGATTGAAAAGACTGCAATAGGGGAGTTTGCAACAGAAGAAGAAGAAGCAGAAAACATTTGTTTTACTGATCTGTGGGAACAAATATAAGCCCTAGAGAAAAGGGTGAAAGTGCAGAGCGTTCACATCCAACAGGTGAAGTTGGAAGCAGATGAAGAAAACATGGGAGATCACAGTGATATGCCCATGAGCAGAAAATTTTTGCACCTGAGGAGACTGCATGAACAGAGCCATCCATTGGAGCAGTTGGATGCAGTGATCGAAGAGATCATGGAGCTGATGATCCGATCAACATAGACTGTCAGGGAGGAGCAGCTGAGCAGAAGGAAGGAAGCAACAACAACAGTAGCGCAGAAGCAACAACAACAGGAGAATGGAGCAGATGGGAAGCTCCAGATATTTGTTTTGGATCCAGGAGGATTTCAACAGCTGAGATGGGAAGCTCATGAGTAGGAGCTCATGAATTTTTCAGCTGAGGAGTTTGATGCAGGATCATCTCTCCACATCAGCCAGCCAACAAGCTAGCCATGTCGAGCGCGTGCATTCAAAGCTGAAGAGA
This sequence comes from Picea sitchensis, assembly GCA_010110895.2. Lineage (NCBI taxonomy): Eukaryota > Viridiplantae > Streptophyta > Pinopsida > Pinales > Pinaceae > Picea > Picea sitchensis. The sequence continues at coordinate 129,796 of SNQJ01S0002289.1, forward strand.
GAGGTGCGGTCCTCATTTAAAATCTGAATTGAATGTAATTAAATTTCTAGGCTAGTGAGCCATAGAGCCGTGCCTTTGTGAAGCCATTAGGTAGATCGACCTTTAATGTTTGTATGGCTAATATCGAGATCCAGATGCTGGACTAGATAGCCCATTGAATGTAATTGAATAAGGTAGGTAGGTTGGAGGGAAGAGCTTGAAGATCCCCCTCGGGTAAAAGAGATTTCATATCTCATTTTGAAGAAGAAGTTGAGTTGTGTGATAGAATATATGAGTAGGGAGAAGAAGAGAAGATCTGAGACCTTGTTACAGGCCGTGCTCAGGAACACATTGTAAATACAGGCATTTTCCATATTTAATACAAAGAGTAGTTTTTCCTGCATGTATTCTGTGTTGAATGGATGTCTGTGAGTGTTCTTTATATGTTGTAGATGTATACTGTAGGTTTGCATTTGTAGGAGTGTGTTTGATTTCAGGTGAAGGCCTTTGAGGCTTCACACCAGGAGGGTGTGACAGAAAACTGTGGGTTCTGATAGCCGTGCACAGAGGTTGCACTTCTAAATTCTGCGGGTTCAGACAAAGACATGTTGCGGCACAAGAACTGGAGTCAACAACTCAGGAGAAGACCTCAAGGTTGCTGAACACCTTGGAAGCAAGGTTGTGTAGGAGAGACACAGTTGCAGACAAAATCTCTGAGGAGTTCTGTGGAGCTCTGCCAAGTGGGCATTGAGTATATGCACAATGGTGCATTGAAAAGAACTCTGTTGCGAGTTCAGAAAGAGGACCATAATCACTGAGGATTCTGAGAGCTCTACCAGGTGGGCATTGAGCGGGTGCATAGGTGCACAGGAGAAGAGGACATAACTGCTGGAAGTTCTGGAAGAAGACACTCTACTAGGTGGGCATTGAGTAAGTGTGCAGACAGAGGAGAAGATAATTCTTTGAGTTCTGTAATTAAAGGAAGAATCCATTGAGGGATCTTCACAGGGTTGCTGAACACCCTGAAAGGCTCAGCAAGAAGTTGCTTGAGCAGAAGGATAGCCAGGAGGGCATTATATTCTCCATCTGTAGGAGAAGAAAGAAAGACAAAATCCCTTAGGGGTCTGAGCGTGCGAGAAGCTCAGAAGAGACAACACCGTGTGTGCGTAAGACTCTGCAGCGACGCAGAAGTCCAAGAATCCTTCAAGGATTCGAAAGAAGGGATAAGCTCAGGAGGACGAGTGATTTTACACATAGAGTCGTAACTGCAAGGAGTGCAGGAGCTTCAGAATCCTTTGACGGGTTCAAAGTACCCAAAGCTCAGGAGGGACAACGTTTTTACGCGCGCAGCGAAGCTCAGAGTTGAAGAGTTCGTAGAGAAGAGAGAAGACAAAGGTTGAGGCCTTTGGAAACTTGGAGTTCTTCCAAGTCTCGGAAGATAGTGTGCAAGCTTAGAAGGGAGAGCACAGCAGCCGTCGGATCGACGGAGAAAAGAGATCTGGACCGTTGATTTCTACATCTAGGAAGGAGCAGGAGAAGTGCATAGAAGGGGGAGATCGTGAGCCGTTGGATCTCTTTCAGAAATCTCGTCAACCGTCGAATTGGACAGGAGGTGCATGGGGTTTAACCCTTCACACGCCAGGCATAAGTCCCGACATCCATCGATATATCGACGTTCGTGAAATCGGGAGTCACGAGGACAAGAAATCAGGAATTTCTATAGGAAAAGTCCCGGGAACGATCTGGACCATCCATTAGTGGAGGCATGTGGCGGAGATCGAGGCGTCAGGAGTCAGTATATCGACACTCGGGAAATCGGAGTTCCTGAGGTCGTGAAAGTCGGGACATCAGAAGTCTCGAAATCACGAGGAGCGATCAGGACCATCCATCAGAGGAGGACGCGCGACAAAAATTGGAGCCATCGGGGAAAGTCTCGACAGGAAGTCATCCATCGACATTTGGGTCATCGGGATATCGAGAATCCTGGTGACAAGGTGTTTATGCAATTCAGAATCGCGAAGTCCGAAACCCCGACGAGGAGAAAAGTGCCATTGTGGGCCAGTTGTCAACGTATCATATAAGGAGGAAATCTCCATTGTATGGGGGCCAGCTGTCAGCATAGCGGAAAATCGAGATTCGAGGGATCGACAATCCCGTGGGCAAATGTTTTTCAGAATTTGAAACCCTGAGGCCCCGATAGGTGGTATGACTGCGGTCATATAGAGGGAGGTCGTATGGACCCAAAAGGTCTATCCCGGGGGACTAGCGGAAGCTGACGTCATATCGGGATATAGGGGATTCCGAGGACAAAATGTTTATGCATTTTGACATTGCAATGTTCGAAACCCCGATGGGAGACAAGGTTGCGGTCTTGTGAGATAGTGGTCATGTGGGCTAGGAGTCTAGCCTGGAGCGCTAATGGGAGTTGGAGCACATCGGGATTTTGAATCCTAAAACCCCAAAAGAAGGATAAGGCTGTGGTCTTATGAGTAAGTGGTCACATGGACCAGAGCATAGCCAGGAGGGCTAACACGTAAAGGGCGCGTATCGGTGAAATTGCTCATCGAAGATCAGAGATACAAGAGGATAGGAACTCTTGACATCATAAAATACGAAACCCCGAAACCCAAATTTAAGATCAGGGAAAGAGCGCGGTCATGTGCAGAAATCCGTGTGGGTGAGAAGGACCTGTGGATTGGGTTTTCATCAGAGATTCTAGTAGGGAATCAGAAGAGCCGTTTCGGCTCAAGGGGGAAACTGAACGATCCTGAGAACGGGTGAGTGGAGTGTATCTCTCACCTGCATCAAAGCTAATTCGAGAATGCTATTTTTTTGTGTTTTTCTCCACGAACCTATGTAATAGATGTTATTACTATTCTATTGTTTTCTTTTCAATGTTGATGTAATTTCCAGAGATATGTAACAAACATTATTAAATTTTGATAAATTTCTATAGTCCAAAAGTCATCTTGTCAATTTGTATATTGCAGAACTCTCGATGCTATTTGTAGGGCACAAAAAAATAGAGGCTCAATTTTGAGCCCGAGAACCCACGATCCAAAAACTGGCTAAGTATGGAATGAGGGCTCTGTGCATGCTCTATAAATTCTCATCCCCATACTTTATAAAAGTACATATTTCGTATGTATAAAACTAAATATCTACTTTATAAAATTTGATAAATTTCAATTTCTTTTGTGTCGAGAAGCCCTTGTTTTAAAGATAACTAATTCGGGAATACTGTTTTTTTTTTTTTTTTTCTACGAACCTATGTTACAGACGTTACTACTATTTTTTTGTGTTTCTCTCCATGAACATATGTAAAACGTATGTAAAGAAAACTCATCCGAGAATGCTAAATTTTTTGTGTCCAAGAAAAGTGTTTGTTTTAAAGAAAAGTATTTCGTTATTACTATTCTATTGTATGCTTTTAAATGTATGTGTTTAAATATTGATGTAATTTCCAGAAATATGTAACAAACATTATTAATTTCTGATAAATTTCTATAGTCTGCACGTCTGTTTGTCAATTTGTATATCGCAAAACTCTCGGTGCTATTTGTAGGGAACATAACAACAGAGGCCCAATTTTGACCCTGCTAGCCCGAGAACCCACGATCCAAAAAATGGCTAAGTATGCAATGAGGGCTTAGTGCATGCTCTATAAAATATCATCCCCTTACTTTATAAAAGTACATATTTTGTATGTATAAAACTAAATATCTACTTTATAAAATTACATATTTTGTATGTATAATTTATGCTTTCCAGGAACCTATAATTTGATAAATTTCAATTTCTTTTCTGTCCAGGAGCCCTCGTTGGGGGATGCTAATTTCTTTGTGTTTTTTTCCACAAACCTATGTAACATGCGTTACTACTATCTTTTTTGTGTTTCTCTCCACGAACGTATGTAAAGAAAACTAATTTGGGAATGATATATTTTTTTGTGTCCAACAACCTTTTAAATGTTAATAATTTTTGATATATTTCAGGAAAAACTAATTCGGGAATACTATGTTGTGCATGGAAACCACATGTATTTCAGCTTGCTAGCCACGTGTCTGTACTCAATCGAATTTATTCCCATTTTAACCTGGCAGGGACTACGCTGCCATGCATCACTTGTTTATATGCGTATCCTTTGGCATGAGTTAATTTTATTATATCTTGTTATTTATTATGTTGTAAAAATTTTAAACCTATAAAAAAAATTGATACAACATGACAAGTATTGGCCTAAAGGCACTACCAAATATGCAGAAAAGAATATGAATTATAATGTAAACTATAGTTAAATATGGTATATGGCCAACCACGTTCAACATTTATGGGGTCAAAAAGACATTTCTAAGGATATATCAATTAGCTATAATGCCCTTGGGCCATGCATGGTACTCTAGACCATAACATAGGCCTTGCATAGGAAATTGTTATCTTATTATCCAATTGCCTAATTATCCCAAATTAGCTCAATTAGTCCCAACGATTGACCCCATTTTCCTTGAAAATCACTCCCTTGTGGCTAACCCCATTGGCATAAGGATGATGGTATTTTGGGACTAATATGTTGTTGCAAACCAACCCTCTCAAAAAATGTGGGGTAACACAGAAGGAGGAGAGGCGATTTTATAGTCACATAGGCAATTCCAAGATACCACAAAATAGATGTATCTAAGTGTTGTTTCATACACATGCACCCACACAATACGTCCCATAGAGAATGATGAGAAGGCCAAGCAAGGAAGCATACCCACCTTGTAAGAAACCAATAATTATGTTAGTAGAAGGCACCACTCCCATGTGGCTACCCCCATTGGCATAGGGACCATGGTATGCTGGGAATTATGTGGGATAATGGACAAGAGTGGGGATTTTATAGTCATAGAAGCAATTGCAAGATGCCACAAGATAGGTGTATCTAATTGATTTCACAAACATGCACCCACACATCATGTCCCACAAAGGAGGAGGAGGGGAAGGATAAGAAAACAAACATACTCACCTTGCAACTAATTAAACATTATGTTAGTAGGAGACACCACTCCCTTGTGGTTTCCCCCATTGTCATAAGGATCACAACATGTTGAGATTTATATTCTATCATAGACCATCCCTCAGAACCAATGTGGGATAACACACAATCAGAGAGGATATTTAATAGTCATAGATGCAATTTTAAGACTCCACAAATAGGTGAATCCCAACCCTGCTTCACACACACAAAAAAAAAATCTAACAAGTGTTTAATTTTCACTATGATGGGCTCAAGTATGAGGTTTATTTCATTTTAGCATTTACTTGAACCATAAACAAATGCAACTATACAATTTACAAGTGTTGCAATAACCAAGATCACAAGAAGAAGTACCATGCACAAGAACACAAGAAACATCCTAGGAAACCCTTCTAATCAAGGGAAGAAAACCCAACAATCCTTTGCTCTATTCTCAAGAGAAGATCCCCCAACCATAAAACCCTAATGCACACAAGAGGGTGCTCTACTACCTTGAAAATTGTGCCTAAGAGAGGTGTGCACTTCAACCATTAAAGTGTACTTGCTGAAATTTTGAAATGTCAAGTGACTTGTGTGTTTCTTCAATGGGGAAATCACCTTTATTTATACAAGACCAGACACAGTAAAAGTTGTGCCTATTGGCACAACAAGGCCGACCTTAATAACTCATAAAATAATTAATTATAACAATAAACATTAATTGTCTTTCACATATGGTGGGGCCGACATGTATCCTTTACATCACAATTAGGGTTACAAGTAAATCTTACACTTAGACAATATAGCAAGGGATCCACACGTCCACTAGTGCTCAGCCACTAGGGACACACCCACCTATGCTCAGCCACAAGGACATCATACTCAACATAATCAACTAGAGTACCGCATCGTCTCAATTCTCACACAGAGGGGGACGATACACCCATCACATGGACACACCCAACCATTAGGGGACAACTCAACTCTCCATAGGAGAACGATGCCCCAACCACTAGGGGATGACTCAACTCTCACACAGAGGAGAACAATGCCCCATCATGTGGGTATGCCCAACACTGGGCTTCCTCTTAGGTCGACTCAACTCAATCATAAAGGATAATGTATCCTGGAGGATGTCTCACGAAGCTGCAATCATCAACACTATCTCTCAACTAGGGAGGCATTCTCCACCAGGCCAAGTATCTCACGGAAGTACTCAAACTTCATCCTGATAAGCGGTTTAGTGAAGATATCTACAATCTTCTCATGTGTAGGAAGGTACTACATGTGTACTACTTTCCTCTGCACCATGTCTATGATATAATGATATTTTATCTCAATGTGTTTCGATTTATTGTGAAACACAAGTTTCTCAGAGAGCTTCACACAACTCTGGTTATCAGAATGAATAATGGTAGAATCCATCTCATGATCAAATAAATCTGTTAAGATCTTGCGAAGCCACACTACTTCGCAGACTGCCACACTCAACGCTATATACTCTGCTTCTATGGTACTTAAAGCCACATAGCTTTGTTTCTTATTGCACCAAGAAACCATGGCATACCCCAAGGTAAAACAACAACCGGATGTGCTCTTCCAGTCCACTGCGCTCCCTGCCCAATCTCATCATATCCCTGCAAAATCATGTCTACACTGGAGGCATATCTCAGGCCATATCCAACTGTGCCTCGTAGATATCTCAATACATTTTTTGCTCCTATCCAATGAGTCTGTCTCGACTGACTCATGAACTGACTAAGTACATTCACTGCATAACATATGTCAGGTCTGGTGTTAACCATATACATCAATGATCCAATCAATTTTTGGTATAAATGTGGATCAATCTCGCATGAATCAGTAGAATCTTCATTCATTTTCTTCAAATCCATCACCATCGGTGTAGGCATGGATTTGTAGTCTGTCATACCGAACTTGTTCAATATATCCACTGTATATTTTCCTTGACTTAGGAAAATCTCATCAATCTTCTTCCATACTTCTAGTCCCAAGAAGTAGTGCATCATACCCAGATCCTTCATCTTCAATTCAGAAGTCAATGCTCGCTTGCATTCAACAATAAGTCTTTCTGAACCAGTGAGGAACAAGTCATCAACGTACATGACCAAGATTAGGCACTTGTCACCAACAATGTGATAATATAGGTTTGGATCATCAACACTTTTGATGAAGCCAAAACTCACCAGGAATCTATCCATATTCTTGTACCAAGCACGAGGTTCCTGCTTTAGTCCATACAGGGCTTTCTTCAACCTGCACACATGAGATTTCTTGTCATGTATCACAAATCCCTCTGGCTGCTCGATGTAAAATTCTTCCTCAATCTCACCATTGAGAAAGGTTGTCTTTACATCCATCTAATGTAGTTTCCAACCCATAGATGGAGCTAGTGCAATGATAGTACGAATGGAAGTGTATCGGGCTACTGGAGCAAATGTTTCCTCATAATCAATTCCCTTCAACTGTGAGAATCCTCTAGCTACAAATCTTGCTTTGTACTTCTCGATACTTCCATCGGCTGAATGATTGATCTTATAGATCCACTTGGAAGTCACTACAAACTTCCCCTCTCATCTTAGAACAATATCCCACACTTCATTCTTCATGATGGACTTGTTAGCACTAGGAGTCACCTTTAGATTGCATGGAAGGCAAGCCCAGTACCCATCAAGTTATAAGTGAATTGTAAGGGTGCTTAAAGGGTCAAATGGAAAAGGACTAAAGTGATAATGTTCTAACTCATATAATAGGGCTAGCATACACCAACAATTAAGGTCTTGACTAATTTCAATCAGTAGTTTGGGAATAAGTATGAATAGGGGTAAGACTTGAATGTTACAAGGGAAAAACTCTCTATGGCCAAGGGTAAACCACAATATATAGGTATGATTGTAGAAATCAACTCAATTCCAACATATGCTATATAAAATAATGTGCAATATAAGAAAGAGGCCTACCTCGATCCAACGTTTGATGATGTTCCTCCGTTGAGCACTTTGACCCAAAACTTTATACCTGCAAGAAGTTCTCAACAAACAAGCAACACAAGCATATAGTGATGATAAAAATGGGTTAGCACATCAGATAGCATAATCCATTAATAAACATTACAAACATGCCCATGGATAATAATCATATATTTGCAAGATACCAATAGGACGAGAAAGGAGTATTTCTATTAATAATTGATCAATAGAAGTGACAACATTACAAACTTCCGTGTAATCACGGTTCGAAACCAGGAAACCAAGTTCCTTCCAACTGGGTCTCCACCACTTCAATCCTCCACCAAAGGCAAGCTCATAGGAAAGAGGCGATGAGGTCCTCTCAACAATAAGGGAAGAGGTTGGGGGTTGAACGTTGTGTTCAGACTTGAGGGACAAAGGGATGCAGACTCAATATGAAGTAATTTCTCCAGAGTAACTTTGCTCTCAAAGTTGAATGCTTTCTCCTCTTTTCCATAGATTGAAATTGTGCTCTTATAGCCTTTATAATGCAACTGAAGGGCCGAGTCGAAACGTTTCCAGTATATGGAAGGCCAAGTATCAGATATCTCCTGTTGTGACATGGAAACCCGACCTCATTTTTTATTTTCTGGCACAAATCCTGATATACGCGAGTTGTAGTGGAGAAGCAAGCGTATATGCATCTTGCATAGAAGTTAGGGAGCGTATATGTGGAAAAATGTATATTTTTAGCTCTAGATTCATCAAAAAGGGGTGATAAGTCTGCATAGGGAAATGGAAAAAGGCCCTCTATGCAAGATAACAATGGTGAGGCAAATATTGTTATAATAGATGCCCCCTAATGTGTGAGATCAGAGGAGTATATGCGATGGTTGAAATACATTATAAATAACCCAGAAGTGGAGTGGTAGAGAACCAACTGGATGAATTCAATTGCTCATTACATTATGTATTGACTTTGCATACATGACTGCCAATAATACAATGCAGATCCATGTGGAATATATACCAAACAAGTGTTAATGGCCATGAATAGACAAATATAAATGCGGTTACATGCCAAGAGGTGTCATAGTCATGAACAAGGCCCAGTGAAACCAGTCTCAAAAATCAATCTGAAGATATCTGCATACCATGGAGTACAATCTGATCTCCCATGATCACTGAAGTCAAATAGGTACTAGTCCAATGAAATGTAAGCAACAGCTCAGGAAAGCTGTGGCCGCATAGTGATGTCTTCAAGTCTTCTACACTATCTACCAATGGTGCAAGTCTACATCATGTGAATAAATGAGTTGAGGTCGAACATGACAAGACATCATTTGATTACCAGTCATTGAGGTATACCGTTAACAAATGCGAGACAACCTACCGATGATGAAATTAGGTATCAAGGCACCAAGTACATCTCTACAAATGTGAATAAAGGAGTTGGTGTCGAACACTTGAGAGATCCATTGATAAGGAGACATTGATGTATTCCCATCTGTCAATGGCAAGAGAGCTTGCCACTAATGACTGCAAGCCTCAAGGTACTCATAAAACTCTAGGTCTCATATCCAGAATAAATGAGATGAAGTCGATGGATAGTTACCCACTGAAAGGAGAGCATTGAGGTATCTCTCTTTAGTCAAAACGAGGAATAAAGCAAGAGCTTCATGATTTGGTGGAGATCGGACGAAGAACATGTTCACGAACCAACGACCTTATGTGTCTTTCGTGCATGCCAAATGCAAGCGATACACGAAAAAGACCCTCTAAATAGCAACCGATTATGAAAATTGCTGACAAAGGCGAGGAAACCACCGATAAGGCTAATGGTATCCAAGACACTGCACAAATCCCAAAGTGTGAATAGATGTCTTGCCGTTGAACACAAGGGAAACCACCTAGTCAACGACCAATGATGAAATGTCGATTTCTAGGTTCAAGGTGACCTACCAATGATGCAAGTAGGGCCAGGGTGCATGATAAGACCAAAGTATCATGTGATTCTGAGACAAACTGAGGGTATGGCCAACATGCAAAGTCAATATTTATGAGTGGCCAACATAGGTTGATAGACTTCCTTTGAACAAGATCATGATACATATGGTGGACTCTGGAAGCATAGACTCAATGATGTGACAATTAGATGCAGGAGGCATCCATAATGTTCTCTATAGGGACTGGAAGAGTAACCAGTCGGTAGAGAAAACTATGTAGCGAGATCATCTTCCTAAGGCCATGCTAAACCCAAAATTATGATGACGCAAGGACTCAATAACTTTGTGCTATGTTCAAAGGTGACATGACTGCTGCCAATTACAATATAGTACTCCCTTCCCGCCCATCTTTTTTTGTTTTTTCATAACAAATGAATGCTAAGATACAGTGGAGGGAATGAGTGTCGCAAGTAAGAAAAAATAGTTCCAGCAGTGGAATGTACCTATGCTCAATCCAAGGAAATGCATGCAGGAGATGGACACTCGGGGTGATGTTCCCTCCAAGGTATAGGGTGTCAAATTGTGAAGGATATAAACAAGGCTCTGCTTGGTTGAGGATTCAAACTGCTTAGGCAACGGTTTATAACGCAAAGTGAGAACCAGCTAAAGGCTCAATACTATAAGCGAGGGCAGGAGATGAAATCACAACTTAATGCCAAAAAATGTCCTTTTTTATATCTTTTAGTCTACTTGGTGTGAAAAAGGGGTAAACTTGTGCCAAATAGACGTATTTTCAAATCCAATTTACTAGTGTGAAAAAGACAAGTTCACTTGGCAATCTTTTCTATTTTTGATGGTGAGTCGGAAAAGATCTTAACTAAGACTTGTTATTGTTCTAATCAACATGTAGAGGGGGGGGGGGGCAAGGCTCCCGTCCCGACCTTCTGCCGAAAGCCAGTACCTTACGGATAGCTGACAAAAGCTTGGGAAAGACCAAAGCTCTCCAAGTCGAGGAGGAGAAAGTGATAACGGAGTACATAGTCTCTGTTATGGTTCGAATAATGTCCCTTAGTGGAAGATACATAGGTGGGGGTATGGGATGTCCCATCAGGTCACCCCAATCGAAGGGGGCCTCGTCAGGGCTTGGAGGGAGAGTATTCAGAGGAAGAATCAATCTCTCTTGTTCAGAAGGGGGAAGACTTGGAATGTTGATGACATGATTGGAAGGTGCATCAATTTCTTCAGGGAGAGTCAATTTGACCAGAGATTGCACTGGTGTGGTTACTTCTTCAATTATAGGTTGAAGAGGATGCATAGCAATGGGGGAAAGAGACTCTTCACCCTCGGCGAAGGGGGTGAGGTTGGAGGAAAATATCGGCAGCGGAACCATCGATATCGTTAAATGAGGAGAATTGTGAGGAGAAACCATGGGTGTCCCAGAATCTGAAGGGATTTTGGGGGAGCCCCATGCCTCTGGTATCCCGACAGTCACTAGACACAAACGAGTAAGATGAATTCCTTCATAAGTTCTACAAAGGAATTTCGGCTTACGTCTGAGACGTTTAGGCTTCTTGATGGGACTGGCCGAGGAAAGAGAGTCATCTCCTGCATGATGAATAGGGGCTGGAGACGTGACATGGCTATGATCTGGGATGAAGAGGATGGTGCCCCCAACATAATTGGTAGATGTTGGAAGTGAGTTGTCGACATAATTTGTAGAAAATGTCGACCCATCTCCGACATGACTAGCAGAGGTTGGCGATGGTGCACTGGTGTGGCTGACAGTGGCTGGGCTAGGGATAGATTGTGGCATTTGATTCTAAGGTCCCATAAAATATGGGTTCTGAAATATTGTAGGCCAGAAAGGATCTTGGTGTACTCCCTATCCTTGCCTAGAAATGTGGTGGTTTATGCCAAAGTGGTATGAAGAGGTCTGGATGGGCATCATCACTGAGGTATGCAAAGAGATTGAGGTAGGATAAGAATTATTCAAGTGAGGATATATGTTGCCCCCTTGTGAAGGGGTATCATAAGGAGGGTAGACCGAATCGTAAAATTGATTCTCCCCATACGAAAGACCTAGGGGTACTTGAGGACCTGTCATAGAAAAATTGTTTAAAGGGACTGACATGGCAGATGAAAGATACATGGGTGAGGTGTAATAAGTGGAATAAGCACCCATCTGAGCACTAGCTCCTGAAAGAGCATACCTAGTATTGGATCCATAAGGGGGAAGGTTCCAACCTCCCATGGGAACACGACTCACATCAAACGAAGAGGTGGCAATGGGAGCGATGGTGCCCCCAGGTCCAATGCTAGGATTCGTATATGCGGACCAGGGAGGGTGTTGCATGTGGGAAGGCATATCAACAGAAAAATGACTAGAGACCCAAGGTGCGGACTGAGGGTTGTAATCGTGCATACCATTGTAAAAAATAGAAGGGTTTTCCCCCATGAAACGAGAAGGTATCATGGGGTGGGTAGCGATGAATAGAGGATTAAAAGGAACTCTCCTATCCATGATAATAAAACCAAAAATAGACTCCTAGGGCCAACTAGTAGTCAAAGAGCATACCAAGAATTCAAATGGGCTAAAGTGGCCGAGTGGTCTCCCTCGCTAAAGAAGGTATGCCTCGTCCAGAAGGGACTTGAGACTCCCTACTAAAGTTTGGAGGTAACATAATTAATTATAAGGGCCCTCGTAGGATTAACAACCAGTCGGTCAGATCTCTCTAGAGAGGTAATCCTCCATAAAGGTTGTGTGTTGTTCGACCCCTATCTGACTCAGGGTACAAGCATAATAACCCCTGCAAGTAACCTATGAGATACCTAAGTCAAGCAACTAATAAACCACTGTATAACTGATGCACATGTGAGAATTCTTAAGTCTGGATCACCATATGGGCAGGGTAGCAAAGCCTGAAACCTTGAAAATACTGCCTCTCACAGAGGTATGGGCACTAGCAAGATCCCCAAATACGAATAAATCCATAGAAATATATCTGATGCTAGGTGAGTATCCAGGGGTTATCCCTTCAACTGACTTCGCGTGACCTCGTGATTAACTCTAGTGTGAGTGGAGTCTCCTGATATTACCAATTATACAATGGACTTCTCAACTCCCTGTCTCAGACACATATGTTGATTTAATTGCCTTCAAGAATTTTCCTCACAAAATCCTATTCCAAGGCACTAAATCCTAGGATAGTTTGTGCACCCTAAAAAATAAAATCGTGACTAATCAATTTTAGTTTAAAGTATAAATTTTATTGGTCGTGGTTACTCAAAAATGTATGGAAGTGAAACTCATAATGTTATGACTCTGCAAGAAAATAAATATGGATATAATGCAAAGTCTATATTTAACTTTTCAATGAATGATATGATAATAAAACAATGCAGTCTTCAATTTAAACTCTGCAAATCGGAAGTAAAATGCAATCTTTCGCTAAATGTGCTAAGCTAATGATAAATATTCAAAGACAAAAATTGCAACCAATGAAAAATGCCTATTTTTTTATTTTTTTATTATTTTCAATATTCTAAAAAATAAAATGTATGGACTGATAAGAAACCTGATATATAAATTCTATTGTGTATAAAAACAGTAACTCAAGCAGAATACCAAGTAGCCAAGAGAAAGACTACGCCCCAAAATTCAACTCCAAACAGGTTTCCTGTCATCCCATATAATCTCAACAGGCACTATAGAGACCCAAGAAGGCTCAGTAATCCTCAAATCCTACCTAGCGGTCACTAAACCAAGCAAACAAGCAAGGGGAAGTGGTATACATGACTTTTCAGGAGAACATAGCATATACACACTTCTTGCTGTGAGACAAAATGCATGTATACGCGACAGTCAAGGAAAAAAGGGTGTATATTATTTAAAGCAAGGGCAGGCAAGGGTAAAAGGCTGAAAACTCAGACCCATAGTGAACAAAATATGTCCAACAGTGATACGACAAGAAACACAAAGGAAAAAAAACAATGTAAGAAGAAAACGCACTTCAACACTTAGAAGGAAGATCTATCCCCAGTGGAGTCGCCATTTTTGTTACAAGCGAAAAACTCTCTATGGATAAGGGTAAACCACAATAGACAGGTATGACTGCAGAAATCAAATCAATTCCAACATATGCTATATAAACTAATGTGCAATATAAGAAAGAGGCCTAACTCGATCCAACATTTGATGATGTTCCTCCATTGAGAACTTTGACCCAATGCTTTATACCTGCAATAAGTTCTCAACAAACAAGCAACACAAGCATATAGTGATGATAAAAATGGGTTAGCACATCAGATAGCATAATCCATTAATAAACATTACAAACACGCCCATGGATAATAATCATATATTTTCAAGATACCAATAGGACGTGAAAGGAGTATTTCTATTAATAATTGATCAACAGAAGTGGCAACATTACAGATTTCCATGTCAACACGATTAGAAACCAAGAAACCAATTTCCTTCCAACTGGGTCTCCACCACTTCAATCCTCCACCAAAGGCAAGCTCCTAGGAAAGAGGGGATGAGGTCCTCTCAACAATAAGGGAAGAGCGTGGGGGTTGAACACTATGTTCAGACTTGAGGGACAAAGGGATGTAGACTCAATATGAAGTAATTTCTGCAAAGTGACTTTGCTCTCAAAGTTGAATGCTTTCTCCTCTTTTCCATAGCTCGAAATTGTGCTCTTATAGCCTTTAGAATGCAATTGAAGGGCCGAGTCGGAACGTTTCCAGTATATGAAAGGCCAAGGATCAGAGATCTCCTGTCATGACATGGAAACCCAACCTCGTTTTGTATTTTATAGCACAAATCCTGATATACATGAGTTGTAGTGGAGCAACAAGCATATACGCATCTTGCATAGTAGTTAGGGAGCACATATGTGGAAAAATGCATATTTTTAGCTCTGGATTCATCAAAAAGGGGTGATAAATATGCATAGTGAAATGGAAAAAGGCCCTCTGTGCAAGATAGCAATGGTGAGGAAAATCTTGTTATAACATTGAATGAGAAAAGTGTAGGGGCAACTATAAACATCAGGTCAACAAGAGCCTAAGGAGGAAATCTTCTTAACACAAGATCTTCTTGAACTGAGAAACTAAGGAAGCTAAATAAACATCATGATAACATAATGATCAAACATCCATCATAACATCACCATAATCATTCATGTGAATCATTCAAAGCATGAACATTAGCATCATAAGAAAATAGACTGAAAAAGAAGATGATTTCTATTAGTCAAAAAGTCTTAAGTCCAGTACATCACTAGATCACAGTTACTTCATCAAAATATTACAGTATAAGGGAGCCTTGTTCAACCATCTGAACCTACCAAACCAACCGATCTATCTATTTATAACAAAAGGGAGGCAATAGCTGGAGGTACGAGATGGCCCCCTTCCCTTAAAAAACTCTAAACATTTATTTGCTCTAACAACTTATCTAACCATCTATGCTATATAACTGAAAATATTGGTGACTAATCCAACTAAAATTCAAACTGAATTGATTCCCTTTTTCTGTGCAGCTCCTTGTTTTCCATGTGTCCTTCAAGGCACGTGGTTGTCTTCATAATGCCAGTTGTTGCTTCTCCAACCTTCTTCATCATCAATTTATCCAAAAGTTGTTAGCTTGGTCCTCCTAGATCCCTGGTCTTTAATGGAAGCTTCCTTGGGTAGCAAAATTGGGTAGCGCACTACAAGGAGAAAAGGTAGTGCCTATAGGTAGCGTCGTTGTGCTGCATATGTGTATAGACTCTGCTCTCTCTGAAATATTAGGTAGCGCCTGTAGGTAGAGCCTATGTGTTGCGCCTATTTGTGAACCTTTACCCTCTGTGAAATATTCGGTAGCGCCATTAGGTAGCACCTCTGTGTTGCGCTTGTGTGCCAATTATTTTCCCTCTGTGAAATATTAGGTAGTGCCTATTACGCCGCGTCTATGTGTAGGTTTGGGTAGTGTTACAAAAATGCAACGCCTTCAATCCTTGAACATGTGCAGAGTAATTTATGGTTTTTCATGATGACAAAACCATTTTAATCAAGAGCCTTGACTGCACAATAGGTAGTGCCTTCTACCAATGAGGAAGCTAACACTTAGAAAAAATCCAAAACCCAAATAGTTAAGTGCTTAGAAGATTGTATAGATGGCAGAGATAATATTTGCATATTGGTTAACCCTCCCAAAAAGATGCATCCTCACAAATGGGACTTACCCTTACCAACTATTTTTTCATTTTGACACTTAACCTCATACTCTTTCTGGTAGAAAGAGGATCTTCAATTGACACAACAAACTTCTTCTTCTTAGCATTGACAGGATTCTTTGGTGCACTTGTGCTCTCCTTAGTTGTTGGTTTGTCATCTTCAATGGAAACTTCAACCAACACCTGTAGATTTGTTTGGGCTACCTCATCTTGAAAATTCTTCAGCTCTTCCTTTAGATTCATGTTCTGAGATTGGAAGCCTCTGTTCTGCCTGTAGATATTCCTTAGCTGTCTATGAAGGGGTTGGGCCCTCCTTGCTGCAAATCTTTCCAAGTCAAGGGTGTGACTGTAACCATCCATGATCTCTTTCATCTGAGCCAAGTTGACCTTGTCTTCTTCTTTAAGATGAGCTATTTCTTTTCTTGCATCTCTAAGCTGCTTGATAAGTGTTTTGTAGGTCTAACTGTCAGGAGGAATAGTGTCATGTACAGTCTCACTAGGATTTTTCTCAGACTCCTCTTCCTCCTTCATGGGAAGTGGCTTGTATACCTCATCAGGTTCCTTGATGACTTTACTTTTATCCTTCTTTCTTAGCACAGGGGCTTCATCTTTTCTTTCAATAGGTTTCTCAATGCCTTTCTCAAAGGTTTCATCTTTACTCTCCAAAGGTCTTTTAGTACCTTTATCCTTACCCTTCTGTACAGGGGTTTCTTGTTTCCCTTCAGTAGGCTGAGAACTACCTTTAACCTTCTTCCTCTGGATAAGGGTTTCTGATTTTCCTCTGCAATATTTTCACTGCTCTTACCCTTCTTCTTTTGAATAGGGGGGCTTAGGTAAGCACTGCTCTTTGAAAACCTCCTTAGGAATTGATGACCTTGTGAAAGGTGTTTTACCTTTGATTTCAACTGCTGGAGGAGAAGAGGATATTCTTCCCTTTCTTGGATGCAAATTTGGTAGAAGAAGGCATCTCTTCTAACGCTGGTGGAGGAGGTGGTGAAAAATATCTGTGTGGAGAAGGAAAAACTTCATCCTTGACTTCCATGACCTGCTTACTGATTTCTGAAACTTGAATAGGGGCTCTGCCCTTTCTCTTCCTGCTGCTCCCTGCTTTAGTAGAACTGGTGGGTGACAAAGGACCTGCAATTTGTGATTGAGGAGTAGATACTAGATCCATCTTGAAGTGAGAAGTAACCACAAAACACTCCCATGAAATCTCTTTCTTTCCCAATTCCTCAGAGACTAACATTCTGATCAATCGAGAGTGGAAAAGGCTAGAATCCACATCCTTAGATTTGGATTGAACCCCATCTGACATTTTACCTATGCTTCTTAACAAGTAATGGGGAATATTCATCTAACCCTTACCAGTAAAATGCAACAACAACCTTATGTGGTAATGGTACAATGTGTTAAATCTCCCTTCACAAGTAAAATGTCTTTGTATGATCTTCAATAATCTGTCAAATTGTTCAACCAATTGAATACTTGGCATACTCTTAGAGAATTCATTGGCTCGATATTCAGGTTTAAAGAGATCCTCAAAAAAGTCTGAACTCAAGACCATGGCCTTGAACCACTTTTCACCTGTAATGGGGATCCCTATTGCAGTTGAGATAGAGGCTTCAGTTGTTAGAAAAACAGGACCGCGGAGAAATAAAATAAAACAAATGCAGAAACAAAACACAGAAGACACACAATACAAGAGAGACACAGATTTATGTGGTTCACCTAGTGTGGGCTACGTCCACCAGAGAAATTGCCAGGTCCTTCCTTTATTATTA
>SNQJ01S0002289.1:147697-181671 GCA_010110895.2 Picea sitchensis
AATACATTTCCCTCATAAAAGAGGGTTGCCTTCTAGGGAAAAAAAACCTAACATAATCTCTACTGTTAGATCTGCGACCTTATAATGAACGGTCCAGATTTACAATGAAATTACAATATACTTTTACAAGGAAATTTTTTCTTTGGGGGTTTCGCCCTCAAACCCCCAATGGGGGCCCGCTTGCCCCCAAACCCCCCGGACCCCGCAGAGGGGGTACCCCCCCTCTACACTCCCCCGCATGGAAGAGTGTACATACTTCTGGGGTGTAAATACTTCATGGGGTATAAACACGGCTGAAATCAAGGACCTCTGAATCAGGAAGATAATCAGGCTCCACAACCAACATCAGTTACCTCAAATTCCAAATCCCCAACCTTGGTTTTCCTGCCATCAAAATGTAATGCAAACTCTTTTTCTACCTCTGGGTGGCCTCTCTGCATGTTATGACAGAAAGAGAGGCACCCTACTCTCTAAAATGCCTCTCTTGCCATGGGCTCTGTATCAAAAAGACGCATGTCCACCGGTTTTGTCCTAACTATCTTTCCTCCTTTGTGCGCCTTCTTTGATTTAGGGGTCTCCATGACTCAAAATGAGGGCTCTTGAAAGGATTTAAGGGATGATACTGATCAGGAAGGTCTTGAATGGGGTTTCAAATATACAAGGCTGACCCTATGCAACTGAGTAAAATGCTTGATTTCAAGATGAAAGGAGGCAAGGGAAGCAACGAGAGTTTAAGCAGTGCCTCTGGGTAGCTCAACACATACTCAGAGGATAGACTAGTCCAGACCTTGAAACTTCAATGGCTAAGGAAAGCAACAGTAATCTAACTCATATACGGGCCATGAGGTTTACAGGTCTGAAAAAGAGAGGAGGTGGAGCTATCATACAAAGATGGATCCTTTACCATTGTGCAAACTTAGCAAACCAAAACCCGAGCACAAACTTCCTGTAAAAATTTAATATGTAGAGGAGGCAACATGGGATACCTGTGGAGTAGACACCTGCTGAGATATTCAATGCAATATTAGGATGAAATTTGAGAGAACTTCGGCCCTGGAATATTTCTTAGCATCGAATTTGGTTGACATGTCGCCTGATCAGAACTTACGAATTTGTGCAACACAACACTGTTAAGTATTTCAAATTAGAAACCCTTACCAAAGCTCATAAATGAAAGATCTTTCAAGGCATCTTTAACCGACTCCTGGCACTGAAAACAAGGGACATGACATCAGTCATGGCAATCATGGCTCAGGGTGGAAGTGTGATGAACGTGATAGGCTCTATGAAACTTCCTAATTAGTAGGCAATGCGTCCACTTCAAAATGTGATTAGAAAGGTAAGAAAAGACGTTGAGGTATGCCTATGAGGTCATGAGTGAGGAGAGAGGAGTGTCCCATCAATCTAGTCATGGGAGGGATCGACCTAGGGACAAATCATGAAGGGGACCAAAATAAAACATGATCTAGAAATGGTTTAAGGATCAAATTAGAGCTAAGACTCAAAAAACTTTAATCATCCAAGGGGTCCTACCAATCATAAATTTTAAAGGGATTGAGACCTTAAAAGAAAAATTAAAATCTAAGGCTTAAAAAAGGATTGCAAACAAACTAAAAAGACCCAAGGCAATTTAGTGTGATAACATGGGCTCCACAGGGGATGGCATTCCCCCTGCGGGTTGCCAAGAATGAGCAGATCCAGTGCCTTATCCTAGGGCTATGGGGTTAGTTATTGAAACTAATGATCACTTTATGTGAAGCATTCCTTGTGGGAATAGCTTCGATCCATTTAGTAAAGTAGTCTATATAAGTCAACATCCATCTATGTTGACCACTTTAAGTGGGATGTATTTCCCTGATAAAATCTAGGCCCCACTACTGGAAGGGTAATGAGGCTGCCACAGGCTTCAACGACAAAGAATTAAGCTGCTGCTTTTCAGAGAAATTCTGACACTTAGCATAGGCTCTTATCTTAGCACAAACATCAGTGAACAAATTGGACCAAAATTACCCAACTCTGAGGATCTTGTATGCCATGCTTCTCCAATAATTATGCCCCCCACATAAACTGTCATGAAAATCAATCATAATATTTTGGGCTTCTTGGGGATCTAGGCATCTCAAAAGCACTCCTAATGGATCCTTCCAATACAAAATTTGATCAAAAAGGAAATAATTTATTGATTTGAGTTTTAAGGCCCTCACCTTGTTCCTTTCCATACCACTTGGGGGATGTAAATTTTGCAGAAAATATAATATCTTTGTACCAGCTGCAATCTTCCAATGTAGAAATGACTTGAGGACCTTTATCACTCATATCAGCCTGCTGATTTTTTGAACATGAGTGAATGACATTCACCCCCAATGCTGAGCAATTTGATTCAACCAAGAGCTTGGCTAAACCCTGGCCTTTAACCAATTTTGTGGGCCTAATCTCCAAATCAAACTCAAGTAGTTTAGCAATCCACTTGCTTCTTTTTCCGTCTATATCAGAATGAATAAGAAGTTCTTTTACAACAGCTGATGGGACATAAGCAATAACTCTTGAATGCATGACATAAACTCTGAAGGATTTAAGAGCTTTAACCAATGCATATGCTTGTTTGTCCATAATGTCATACTTTAGTTCTGCATCTCTCAATGCCCTACTGAAAAAGGCAATGGGCTGCTCTAAGCCTTCAACATTCTTCTGCAATAGGACTGCTGCTACTATATCAAAAGAGGCAAAAGAAAAAATAAGAAAGTCCTTGGAGTAGTCGGGGTTGACAAGAACCGGGGCTTCCGTCAAGGATTTCTTTATTTGATCAAAAAAATCACGGGCCTCAACAATCCATTTGATTTCACTATCCTTCCTCAGCATGGATGTGATATACTTAACTAACTCAACAAAATTTGACACAAATCTTTTCAAAAAGTTGATTTTTCCCAGAAAAGATTGTACCTCTTTTTTAGATCTATGGAGTGACAAAGTTTTTATAGCCTCAACCCTAATGGAATCAATCCTTACCCCTTCAGCTGACATGATATGCCCCAATAATTTTCCTTCTTTCATGGCAAACAATGGTTTTTTCGAATTCAAAGAGAGGCCAAATTTTCTGCATTTCAAGAAAACCTTTCTTAAATAATGACAATGTTCCTTATCAGACTGAGAATACACAGTTATGTTGTCCAAATAGATAACAACAAACTTATCCTTTTCTCAAATAAATGCTATGTCCATAGCTCGTTGAAAAATTGCCCATGCATTCATCAAACCAAAGGGCATCTTGGCGTACATAAATGTCCCCCAAGGAGTGGTAAAGGTCGTCTTCTCCTCGTCTACTGGAAAAACATATACCTAATTGTATCCGGAAAATCCATCAACCATAGACATCATGGCTGCTCCTGTCACCTTCTGTAATATGTTCTCCATCTTGGGTAAAGGATAATTATCCTTCTTTGAGCTTCTGTTCAGATTTCGGAAATCAACACAAAGTCTGATTTCTCCATTCTTTTTTCTTACTGGGACCAAATTGGTTACCCATTCAGAGTACCTCAAAGGAGTGATAATTTTTGCATCTAAAAGCTTCTTAACTTCTTTCTCCATGACAGGAAGCAACATAGGATTGATTTGCCTCAACTTTTTCCTAAAGAGTTTGGTGTTTTCTTTTAATGAGATCTTGTGCTCTATTATTCTTGTGTCATAAGTTCTGAGATCTTCATAAGTCCAAGCGAATACATCAACAAATTCTTTCAACAACTTAGTGTATTATTCCCTCTAGTTTTCTGATAGGTTGCTTGACAGTTTGACATATTTTGGATCCCTTTTAGTGCCCACATTGCACTCAGTTATATCAGTATCATCAGTGGATACCTTCCCTTTCAATGCCACATCATTCCCATCAAATAATATTTCCAAAGGAACCATTCCCTATGGTATATGATTGCTAGGAAACTGCACAATATCATGATTAACAATCTTATTGAGGAAAACAACAACATGAGGAGTGATTTCTGAATCATGATCATGATCAATGTGTAATGCAGAAAATTCATCAACAATATCGAGAAATTTTTTAAGTTCTAAATCATCTTCGAACACCTTCCAATATTTTACATTGTCCGGTATAGAAGGCATGTAGTTGACTTCTACATCATACTTGATTTTTGGTGGTATAGGAATTCTGAAGTTTCTTGCTGATATAACCAAAGAATCAACCATAATATTCTCTTCTCTAGGAATGAATGATATGTTAAAAGAAGAGAAAAAACTGTCCACCAAATCCCACACTTCATTTCTGTAATATCTAATCCTAGGATGCTTTGTATGGTAAACATTTTTAATCTTATGGACTATCAATTTAGCATCCCCAAATACTGACAACTCTCCTATCCCCATGTCTTTAGCTGCCCTCAAACCCAAGACAAGAGCCTCATACTCTGCCACATTATTAGTAGTCTCAAATTCTAGTTTATATGACAAAGATATAGTTTCTTGAGTTGGTGAGACAAAGATCACCCCAACACTAGCACCTTCCTTAGATGAGTCTCCATCAAAGAACATCTTCCAGACATAAGTGGTTAGAGGAGGCTCTTCAGAAAATTTAATGGAATTTTTTCTGATTTCTAATGGGGCTTCTGGGGCATCAATGAGCTGCAAAATACTAGATCCCAGATCTGTATCAAAAGCAAAAACAAGGTGATTGGTGGGATTTTCTTCATCACTAATGATGTAAGCCAATTGAGCTTCCTTGTAAAGTCTTCTATTCTCTCCCCCAAAAACATGAATAGTAGCATAAAAGAGATCCATCTGTAAGGTTCCCCCAAGTCGTTTTATCCAGGATCTTTACAAGAGCATACCAAACTTGGGGGGGAAATCAGAAACTACGATATACATAAGTATACTCTTCATGGGCAGCTGAAATAAGGTCACCACCATATCCTTAATGACTCCAAGACACTTGAATTTTCTGGAGTCAAAAGAATATAAGTCATGATAGGTCTTTGTGACTTCTAACCGAAGTTCATTCATAACAGATTTTGGCATAAGATTGTGGGGCGCCCCTGAATCCATGAGACAATTGTGTAGCACCTTATCATGTATATTCGGTGAAGTATAGAAAGGTGGGGATGAGTCATCTTTGTCTTCTATCAAAGGACCTAAAATCACTGCTGGTTTTTCATCTTGCATATTTATGGAATCAATGGCATTTGGATATGATTCTGGCTGTAACATTTTGGATAAATATTTTTTAAAATCCTCATTTTTTATCAATTCCAAAAAAGGTACATGGATCTTTATTTTCTGGATCTCATTCTCAAAACTGAAGGAATGGGAAGGCTTCAAAATCTCTTTGGTTTCAGGAGGAGGATCTCTGATTAGAACTTGTGGGTTTTGAGAGTCTTTTTCCTTGCTTCTCACTGTCACAACCTTGGCAGAATCTTCTTTCTGAATAGGCTGATTAGGGGCATCAATTTTTTCTACATTCTTCTTAGATCTCATATTATATCTACTAGGATTTTCCTTTGCTTTCTCTCCCTTGCTTAACTCATTAATTTGAATATCCATTAAATATTGTTCATAAGAGGATTGAGTCAAGTGTAGGGATGGGGAAGTATCACCTAAGTAGTGAATTTCAGTATCAGCTTCAACCTCCTCTTCTTCTTCATCAACCACTAAATTATTTTGCAAAGGAGCTTGTACCCTCTGATCATCTCTCTCTCTATTTCTAGGATCCCTAGGAAATATTTGGGGAGCATTATTTAGTCTCATGTAGTTACCTCTGTTATCATTGTTTTGAACATTTCTATATGTCTGTTTCCCTTCTAATTTTAATTTCTCAATTTCAGTGGAGAGAGATTTTACTAATTTGGTCAGCTCATCTGCTTGAGAATGGACAACAGAGGAATCATAAGTTGAAGCTTCAGCTTTGTTTTTTCTCCTATCCCTATCAAATTTCCCTCTGAGCTTATCTGATGCCACTATGTTGGATTCTACCTCTAAGGTAACATATTGCATGTGAACCAAAGAAGGTGACCTTATTTCTCTCAAAAGGAGGCAGAATTTGGAATCAAATGCACTGGCATAAGTGATTTTTTCCATGGTTTTAGTGGGTTTGATCTCATCAGGGATCTTCTTGTACATTTTGTTAAATCTTTTAGAAAAGTCAGAGACAGACTCTCCTTCTTTCCTTTTCAAAGATTTAAATTCGGTGATGTAGTACAAAAAATCCTTTTTGTCACCCCAATGCCTCAAGAAGGCTTCATCCAATGCCTCAATACCAGTAATGGATCCAGGGGCCAGACCCCTGAACCACTTCCTAGCCTCACCAAACAAGCTTTGGATGAAAACCCTCATCCAAACATATTCATTTTCAATATTTTGGTTATTTGTATAGTTGTAGAAAGCAACAAGATGTTCCTCAGTTGTTACATCTTCTTCTCCTGTGAACTTAGGCATGCATTTCAAATAATCTCCAGGGGGAAGAGAATTCAGTGGCTGAGGTAAGAGTAGAGGATCATATCTTGCAGCCATTATGGCATCCATCCTATTTGTAGGGGGGTTAACAACTGCCATTTGATTTTGGATTCTTGGTGAACAAGAAGGAGAAGGAGACTTGACTGTGTGTAGAGTTAGAGACGAAGGAACATATGAAGGGGGGGTTTCAGTTTTCACAATAGAAGGTTGAGTCTAGGAAAAAGATGGTAAATCCTGAGAGGGAGATGAAGTTTCTACTTCTTTGGCAGCAAAAGTTTTAACAAAAAGAGGTGTAGAAAAACCTAAAGTAGGGAAATCTTCAACACTATCAAGACTGAAACACTTCTCAATATGAGGGGAAGAGAAAATATCAATGTTTTATTCTTTCAATTCAGTTTCAAAAGAAGAGTATTTAACATGAAACTCTTCAAAATCAAGTTTTTTAGATACTTCAACAGAAGATAAAGGAAGCTTACTTGATAAAACAACTGGAGTATCAAGAGTGGAATCAGGCAACTGACTAGAAGAACTTGTGGCAGCAACAAAAAAACTTTTTGGGAAGCTTTTCCCTTCTTGATTATCTTCTCTTGGTCAGCCTCGGGTGGTACCAAAGGTAGCTATGGATTTGATCTCATATGTCTGCCTTTAGGTGCCAGAGCTGAAACAATGGAGTCGCCAGGTGCAGTCTGCAATCTTCGAAATACTGAGTTCTAATGCACCTTTAGAACTAGAATACTATGTCATTTTAATCCGAGGGAAAAGTATTCAAATCGTTCCCCGGCAACGATGCCAAGAATGTTAGCACTAGGAGTCACCTTCAGATTGCATGGAAGGCAAGCCTAGTACCCATCAAGTTATAAGTGAATTTTAAGGGTGTTTAAAGGGTCAAATGGAAAATGACTCAAGTGATAATGTTCTAACTCAGATAATAGGGCTAGCATACACCAAAAATTAAGGTTTTGACTAATTTCAATTAGTAGTTTGGGAATAATTATAAATAGGGGGAAGGCTTGAATGAGATAAGTGTAGGGGCGGTTGTCAACATCAGGTTGACAAGAGCCTAAGGAGGAAATCTTCTTAACACAAGATATTATTGAACTGAGAAACTAAGGAAGCTAAATAAACATCATGATAACATAATGATCAAGCATCCATCATAACATCACCACAATAATTCATGTGAATCATTCAAAGCATGAACATTTAGCATCAGAAGTAAATATATTGAAAGAGAAGCTGATTTCTATTAGTCAAAAAGTCTTAAGTCCAGTACATCACTAGATCATAGTTACTTCATCAAAATATTACAGTATAAGGGAGCCTTGCTCAACCATCCAAACCTACCAAAGAAAATGATCTATCTATTTATAACAAAAGGGAGGCAACAGCTGGAGGTACGAGATGGCCCCCTTCCCTTGAAAAACTCTAAACATTTATTTTCTCTAACAACTTATCTAACCATCTATGTTATAAAACATGAAAATGTTGGTGACTAATCCAATTGAAATTCAAACTGAATTGATTCCCTTTTGCTGCGCAGCTCCTTGCTTTCCATGTGTCCTTCAAGGCATGTGGTTGTCTTCATAATTCCAATTGATGCTTCTCCAACCTTCTTCATCATCAATTTATCCAAAAGTTTGTTATCTTGGTCCTCCTAGATCCCTGGTCTTTATTGGCAGCTTCCTTGGGTAGTAAAACTGGGTAGCGCACTACAAGGAGAAAAGGTAGCACCTATAGGTAGCGTCGTTGTGTTGCATATGTGTATAGACTCTACTCTCTGTGCAATATTAGGTAGCGCCTTTGTGTTGTGCCTCTATGCCAACCTTTACCCGCTGTGAAATATTCAGTAGTGCCGTTAAGTAGTGCCTCTGTGTTGCGCCTGTGTGCCAATTATTTTCCCTCTATGAAATATTAGGTAGCCCCATTGGATAACGCCTCTTATGCTATGTCTGTGTGTAGGTTTGTGTAGCGTTACAAAAACGTGGTGCCTTCAATCCTTGAACATGTGTAGAGTAATTTATGGTTTTTCATGATGACAAAACCATTTTAATCGAGAGCCTTGACTGCACAATAGGTACTGCCTTCTACCAATGAGGAAGCTAACACTTAGCAAAAACCCAAAACCCAAATAGTTAATCACTTAGAATCTTGTATAGATGGTAGAGATAATATTTTCATATTGGTTAACCCTCCTAAAAAGATGCATCCTAAAAAATGGGACTTACCCTTACTAGCTATTTTTCATTTTGACACTTAACCTCATACTCTTTCTGGAAGAATGAGGATATTATATTGACATAGAAAACTTCTTCTTCTTAGCATTGACAGGCTCCTTTGGGGTAGTTGTGCTCTCCTTAGCTTCTGGTTTGTCATCTTCAATGGCAGCTTCAACCAACACCTGTATATTTCTTTGGGCTACCTCATCTTGAAAAGGCTTCAGCTCTGCCTTTATCTTCCTGTTCTGATATTGGAAGCCTTTGTTATGCCTATAGATATTCCTTAGCTGTCTATGAAGGGGTCGAGCCCTCCTTGCTGCAAATATTGCCAAGTCAAGGGTGTGACTGTAACCATCCATGAGCTCTTTCATCTGAGCCAAGTTGACCTTATCTTCTTCTTTAAGACGAACTACTTCTTTTCTTGCATCTCTAAGCTGCTTGATAAGTCTTTTGTAGGTTTGTCTGTCAGGAGGAACAATGGCATGTATAGTCTCACTAGGATTTTTCTCAGACTCCTCTTCCTCCTGCATGGGAAGTGGCTTGTCTACCTCATCAGGTTCCTTGATGACTTTACTTTTATTCTTCTTTTTCAGCACAGGGGTTTCATATTTTATTTCAATAGGTTTCTCAATGCCTTTCTCAAAGGTTTCATCTTTACTCTCCAAAGGTATTTTAGTACCTTTATCCTTACCCTTCTGTACATGCGTTTCTTGTTTCCCTTCAGTAGGCTGAGAACTACCTTTACCCTTCTTCCTCTGAATAAGGGTTTCTTATTTTTCCTCCACAAGCTTTTCAATGCTCTTACCCTTCTTCTTTTGAATAGGGGGCTCAGGTAAGGACTACTCTTTGAAAACCTCCTTAGGAATTGATGACCTTGTGAAAGTTCTTTTACCTATGATTTCAACTGCTGGAGGAGAAGAGGGAAAGAGGAGATTATTCCCTTTATTGGATGCAGCTTTGGTATAAGAAGACATCTCTTCTAACGCTGGTGGAGGAGGTGGTGAAAAATCTCTGTGTGGAGAAGGACAAACTTCCTCCTCGACTTCCATGACCTGCTTACTAATTTTTGAAACTTGAACAGGGGCTCTGCCCTTTCTCTTCCTGCTGGTGCCTTCTTTAGTAGCACTTGTGGGTGACAAAGGACCTGGAATTTGTGATTAAGGAGTAGATACTAGATCCATATTGAAGTTAGAAGTAACCACAAAACGCTCCCATGAAATCTCTTTCTTTCCCAATTCCCTAGAGACTAACATTCTGATCAATCCAGAGTGGAAAAGGCTAAAATGCACATCCTTAGGTTTGGCTTGAACCCTATCTGACATTTTACCTATGCTTCTTAACAGGTAATAGGGAATATTCATCTCAACCTTACCAGTAAAATGAAGCAACAACCTTATGTGGTAATGGTACAATGTGTTAAATCTCCCTTCACAAGTAAAATATCTTTGTATGATCTTCAATAATCTATCAAATTGTTCAACCAATTTACTTCTTGGTATACTCTTAGACAATTCATTGGCTTGATATTCAGGTTTAAATAGATCCTTAGCAAAGGCTGAAATCAAAACCATGGCCTTGAACCACTTTTCACCTGTAATGGGGATCCCTGTTGTAGCTGAGATAAAGGCTTCAATTACCTCAAATTCCAAATCCCCAACCTTGGTTTTCCTGCCATCAAAATGCAATGTAAACTCTTTTTCTACCTCTGGGTGGCCTCTCTGCATGTTCTGACAGAAAGAGAGGCACCCTACTCTCTGAAAGGCCTCTCTTGCTATGGGCTTTGTATAAAAAAGACACATGTCCACCGGTTCTGTCCTAACTATCTTGCCTCCTTTGTGTGTCTTCTTTGATTTAGGGGTCTCCATGACTCAGAATGAGGGCTCTTGAAAGGCTTTAAGGGATGGTACTGAGAAGGAAGGCTTTGAATGGGGTTTCAAATATACAAGGCTGACCCTATGAAAACAAAACTTTTGATTTCGAGATGAAAGGAGGTAGGGGAAGCAACGAGAGGTTAAGCAACGCCTCTGGGTAGCACAACGCATACTTAGAGGATAGACTAGTCAAGATCTTGCAACTTCAATGGCTAAGGCAGGCAACAATAATCTGGCTCATATATGGGCCATGAGGTTTACAGGTCTGAAAAAGAGAGGAGATGGAGATATCATACAAAGATGGATCCTTTACCATTGTGCAAACTTAGCAAACCAAAACCCGAGCACAAACTTTCTGTAAAAATTTAATATGCAAAGGGGGCAACACGGGATACCTGTGGAGTAGACACCTGTTGAGATCTTCAACGCAATCTTAGGATGAAATTTGAGAGAACTTCAACCCTAGAATCTTTATCAGCATCGGATTTGGTTGACATGCGGTCACCTGATCAGAACTTATGAATTTGCGTAGCGCAACACTATTGATTCCTTCAAATTAGAAACCATTACCAAAGCTCATAAATGCAAGATCTTGCAAGGCATATTTAATTGACTTCTATCACTGAAAACAAGGGACATGACACCAGTCGTGGAAATCATGGCTCGGGGTGGAAGTGTGATGAACGTGATAGGCACTACAGAAATGCCCGATGAGTAGGCAATGCATCCACTTCAAAATGTGATTAGAAAGGTAAGAAAGGACATTGAGGTATGCCTATGAGGTCATGAGTGAGGAGAGAGGAGTGTCACATCAATCTAGTCATGGGAGGAATCGACCTAGGGACAAATCATGAAGGGGACCAAAATAAAACATGAGATAGAAATGGTTTAAGGATCAAAAATCAATTTGAGGATCAAATTAGAGCTAACACTCAAAAAAATTTAATCATCCAAGGGGTCCTACCAATCATAAATTTTAAAGGGATTGAGACCTTAAGAGAAAAATTAAAATCTAAGGCTTAAAAAAGGATTGCAAACAAACTAAAAAGACCCAAGGAAATTTAGTGTGATAACAAGACTGGTACTCTTCTGCCATGGCATCTTGCCATACATGTTGACCTGTTGCTTCTCCATGACAAGAAGGATCAATATCAATGATGTGGCCCATGGATGAAAGATAGCTTGCAAATCTCTTTGGTTTCTTTCTCTCTTGGAATGTGCCTCGAGAAGCTGCATGTCCCTCTGCTTCCTGTAGAGTTTTTCGATCCCAAGCAGGCCTTTTATGGCCTACTGCAATGTCTCTGGGGACATCAATTGGAGCAAATGGATCAACTGGAACAACTAGATCAACTAGAATAACTGGATCGACTAGAATAATGGTTGTCTCCCTCTGAACTGCTGAAGGGGGAGAGGGTACTGACTTGTTGTCAATATCCAAATGATATTCTCTGGATCTTCAAAAGGCTATCTCTTCCTCAAAGATGACATCTCTTCTCACCTCAATCTGTCTCTGTCCAGGGATATGCATCCGGTATGCCTTCGAAGATTCATTGTATCCCACAAATGTACCCTTTCTGCCTGAAGGGTCTAGCTTGGACCTCTTCTCTTTGGGTACATGAAAGTATACTAGACATCCAAATATCCCTAAGTGTCCAACCTCAGGATTCACTATGGTGAAGGCTTCTTCGAGAGTCATGTTCTTCAAAATCTAGTGAGGACTCCTATTCTGAACATATATTGTTGTCATGGATGCTTCTCCCCATAGAATCATAGGAAGAATCTGATCGTGTATCATTTCTTTGGTTGCTTCAATGATGGTTATGTTCTTCCTCTCTAAAACCCCTTTTTGTTGAGGGTTGTAAGGGATTGTGTACTCCCTCTTGATCCCTGCCTCAATACAGAAATCACTAAAATTCTTGGAGGTGTATTCTCCTCCATTATCTAATCTTAGTACCTTGATCTTCCTTTTGGTCAGGTTCTCAACCCGAGCTTTGAATAATTTAAATATTGCAAGGACTCCATCCTTGGTCTTCAAGAAATAAATACATGTTTTTCGAGAGTGATCATCTATGAAGAGTACATAGTACAAATATCCATTCAAGGATGCAATAGTCATTGATCCACACACATCTGAATGTATCAAGTCCAAGATTTCCTTGTATCTGTTGTCACTGCTCAAGAAGGACCCCTTGACATTCTTTCCAAGGGAACAACCTCTGCAAACACCATTATGTTGAACTTGTATCTCTGGAAGGCATGTTACAATCTTTCCTAGAGATGGAAGGGCTCTATAATGAATATGAGTAAGTCTCCTATGCCATAGCTCACTCAAGCTGATAGTGTCATGTAACAGGGTATGGACTGGTCAGACAATCAACCTTTATAAGTTATTTTCTCTAACACCAATTACTCAGGAATAATTCATATGTGAGTCATTGTGCCATGCAAGAACTTTTCCTTCAGAAAAGGTAACCTTGTAGCCTTTATCTTCTAAGGAAGAAATGGAGACAAGGTTCCTTTTCATCCCAAGTACATATAGTACCTCACTCAAATAAAGAGGTATGTCAGAATCTAGTTGGAATGTAGAAGTTCCAACCCCTTTCACATTATATCTGGCATTGCCTCTAAGTACAACATGTAGACCAGACTCTTTCTCAACAAGATCTATCAGATGATCTCTATATTTGGTCATGTGCCTAGAGGCACCAGTGTCAATTAACCAAATATAATTATCAGTAGGAATTGTACCTGAGAGTGTTTAAATGAATAAGAAATATTCTTCTTTGATGTATTCATCTCTCTAAAGTCTTGAATTCCAGGAACTTAAGTTGCTTGATTCATCAAGCCTATCTTCCACCATAGTTTTGTTCATCATATTTTCATATTCTTCACAAACCCTTACCAACTAGACTAGGAAACCTAATGGCTAGGCTAGGATAGAAATTTTAGGTTTTGTTGGGATTATGACTGCCAACAATAAGCCTTGAAAGTAGGAAGAACACTGGTGAGATGAAAAGCTCCTTCAATGAGCTGTAGAAACCCTAAAATTGAAATTTCTGCAGAAAATTGCGAAACCCTAGGGCCAAAAATCCAAAATTATCATAATTGCAATATGGAAGTTCTTGGAGGTGCGCTAAAGGAGGTTGTACACCCCTATGCAATTTTTATCCCCAACGCTCAAGTATAAAGTGATGAAACCACCAAAACAAGCAGGGTCGTACTTTTTCTCAGAAACCCTAGGAGGGTCATACGGTTCTGCAAAAAAGGAGGATGGCTTGCTTGAAGGCTTGTGCATTAGATTATTCAAGACCTATGCTCTAAAACCATGTTGAATTTTCACTATTATGGGCTCAAGTATGACGTTTATTTCATTTTAGCATTTACTTGAATCATAAACAAATGCAACTACACAATTTACAAGTGCTGCAATAACCAAGATCACAAGAAGAAGTACCATGCACAAGAACACAAGAAATATATTGGGAAACCCTTCTACTCAAGGGAAGAAAACCCAATAATCATTTGAGATATTCTCAAGATAATATCCCCCAACCATAAAACCCTAATGCACACAAGAGGGTGCTCTACTACCTTGAAACTTGCACCCAAGAGAGGTGCACACTTCAACCCTTAAAGTGTACTTGCTGAAATTCCAAAATGTCAAGTGAATTGTGTGTTTCCTCAATGGGAAAATCAACTTTATTTATACAATACCAAAGACAGTAAAAGTTGTGTCTATTGGCACAATAGGGCCGACCTCAATAACTCAGAAAATAATTAATTATAACAATAAGCATTAATTATCTTTCACATATGGTGGGGCCGACCTGTACCCTTTACATCACAATTAGGGTTATAGGTAAATATTACACTTATACAATATAGCAAGGGATCCAGATGTCCACTAGTTCTCAACCACAAGGACGTCATACTCAACAGAATCATATGGAGTACCACATCGTCTCAACTCTCACACAGAGGAGGACGATACACCCATCTAATGGACACAACCAACCATTGGGCGACAACTCAACTCTCTAGAGGAGAACGATGCCCCAACTATTGGGGGATGAATCAAATCTCTAGAGGAGAACGATTCCCTAACCATTGGGGGACGACTCAAATCTCACACAAAGGAGAATGATGCCCCATCACGTGGGTATACCCAACACTGGGATCCCTCTCAGGTCGACTCAACTCAGTCACAGAGGAGAACGTATCTTGGAGGATGTCTCAGAAAGCTGCAATCATCAACAACATGGAGAAGGCTAAGGTTGAGTAATTAATCATACTCACCCAACAATTATGTTAGTAGAAGACACCATTCCATTGTTGTTTCCCCATTGGCAAAAGGATCATGTTATGTTGGGACTTATATATTTTTTGCAAATTATCCCTCACAACTAATATATGGTAATACATAAGAGAAGAGGAGATATTATAGTCATAGATGCAACTCCAAGATTCCACTAGGTAGGTATATCTGCTTTTTTTTTCCACATATATGCTTAAACAACACATCATGTAAAGGAGGAGGAAAATCCTTAACAAACAAGCATACTCCCATTATGTTAGTAGGAGACACCACTCCTTTGTGGCCACCCCCATTGGAATAAGGATCATGTTATGTTGGGACTTATATGTTGTCATAGACTAGCCCTCGCAACCCATGTGGGATAACACACACACCCACACAACATGTCCCATGGAGAAGAAGGGGAAGCCCAAGAAAGGAAGCATGCTCACCCCACAATCAATCAATCATTTTGTTAGTACGAGACACCACTCTTATATGGATACCCCCATTGGCATAACGATCATGGGTTGGGACTTATGTGGGATAACACATAAGAGGAGAGGATATTTTATAGTTGCAGAAGAAATTCTAGGATTCCAATATATATATATATCTTATTGTTATTTCACACACATGTCCCACGGAGGAGGAGGGGAAGGCCGAACAAGTAGGCATACTCACCCCAGAACCAATCAACCATTATGTTAGTATGATACACCACTCCCTTCCCCCTCCCATTATTAGAAGGATCATGACATGCTAGGATTTATATGCTATCATAGGCTAGCCCTCACAACCAATGTGGGATAACACACAAGAGGAGAGGAAGTTTTATAGTTTTAGAATAAATTCCAAGACACTACAAAGGTATGTGTATCTGATGCTTGTTTCACACGAATGCACACACACAACAAGTTCGACAAAGGAGGAGGGGAAAGTTTCAAAAAATATCCTATTGTTCTATGGGCCTTGTTATCGCACAACTTGCACTTGTAGAGACAAAGTCTCAATGCTCAAGTGAAAATCTTGTGAAACCAAGAGAGAAGAGCCATTGTCACCTCATCGATCTCTCTTTCACTTCAAGCCAACTAGTTGTAGGTCACAATTGTTGTAGGTTGAGAGTAATATGAAAATAAAGTTTCCACAAGCATTTTAGGAGATACGGGACCAATGAAGTTTCATTGGGAAATGGAGTCATAAAAAGCGCTAAGAGTGATGAGACTGGGGTTTAAAATTTCTAGGGGTATAAAACCTATTAATCCCTAGAACAAAACCCTATCCAAGGAAATACCTGGGAAAAGGAGTTATGTAGAATTTTGAAGTGATGAAACTAGGGTTTTAAATCTCTAGGGGTGTAAACCTTCTTACTCCCTGGAACAAAATCCTATCCAAGGAAAGACCTCAAGGGTGTAGACCCTCATATTTCTTGAGGCATGCCATAAGTATTCCAAAAATATGAGAAGGACATTATGGAAGAAGGTGTAATTACTCTTACTCCTCCAAGGGTTTGACAAGATTCCGAGTTCAAATAAGAGAACGCCAAAATACCAATAAAAGCACTTAAAATTGCATAAATGTCCCCAGAAAATGCATGAGGAAACCCTAGAATTCCAAAATCATCCATCAACATACCATTTAAAACACCTTCAAAAGAGTATTGCATGAGATAAAACAACCCATAATCAAATTTCCTTATTACTCCACACCAATCCAAGACAAATGTTCCAAGAAAATTTCATAAATTTCAGACCTCCCAAAGGAAAAATCCCTCAAGAAGTGATGATCTAAAATGAGTGAAGTTCCTATCTATTTATAGGGGAAAGAGTCAACTTCCTCATACAATAAAATACTATTTTTTAACCTAAATTTATACCAATTTAGCCAAAGGAAGGGGTAAAACCCTCTTCATAATATAATAATAAAAAAAAATTCAAAATTTGGGCCTTTTCGAGCTTCACATTCAAAATTTAGGGGCATAAATCCCTCATAAGTGGGGTATCCTCCATAAATTGAGGTGTTGGTGCAACGCCCGACCTCCAAAGGTCCTTCCAAAATGTACCTTCTTCAAGCAATCTTCAAATGTGGGTATAGGAGCCCCAAATACCCCTTCAAAGGTGGACAAAAACTCCAAGTCGTTTCAAAGAAAACGCCTCCAACGACACCCTTCAAATCCATGTGGACCCAACGATCTTTTAAATTCCTCATAGCAACATTTTCTCCTATATTTCACAAGTCATAAATAACTCAAACAAAGGTTGGCTCAAATTACATTTGCTACTTCAGACATTTTTAAAAGATATGTAGGTCAGATCAAATTTATAGGTCGCTCCCTTCATAAACTTGTTTCAACCCTCAAACATCAAGTCGTCCAACCAAACATCCTTTTTGTCAATTCTATGCACGTATATACATATCTTCAAGGCTCCAAAGGAAAATCTTCCTTTAGGCTTCTGAGTTCGGCTTGTTCTAGGTATATCAGATTTTTTGTACCTTCCATAGGTGCGCCCTTCAACTCTTGATCCCTGGTATGTTATACCATATTCAATGAACTCCTTCTATGTTGTCACACATGCAATGAAATTCATAAATTTGGTGATGTGCATATAATTTTACTGTATAATTCCAGAACCCCTTGATTGGTGTCATCATGCTACAACTCTTTGTATGCTTGAGAGTCTGATACAGGTCTGTTTTTGATATTTTTCCAAAATGCCTGGAAAAATCCTAGAAACTCTCCTCCAACCACACCCTTTGTGCACCTTCTTTTTGATGGAAATACTAAAACAACTGAGAGGGGGGGGTGAATCAGTTGTTTATAAGCTTAAACAATTTTATACCTTCTTAACAATTATTAATATTTCTTCATGTGTCATCAAGCAACATACACCATATGGACAGTAAGAGTAAAGATCATCAGTCACACATAAAATACACACAGAGACAGATTTTCACGAGGAAACCCATAAAGGGAGAAAACCTCTTCTTCTTCGAAATGATAGGCAGTCTTTTAGCCAGTAGTAAATGGGTCTTTTCAGTTTTGTACATCATTTGCAATTGAGCACCAACTCAATGTGAGGTGCTACCTCTATTTTACAAGATGCAACTTTCTGAGAGCTCCAACTCTACAATTTATACTCTAGCACCCACTAGAAGGGAAGCACCAACTCACGAGTATTGACAAGCCCGGATGGAAGCACCAACTTCAGTTACAAAGGCTCCAACCATAGCAGAGAACACCCCTTCTCCCTAGCACCACCCTGCCACCCTGGTTTCTCGGCCACTACCAGATGGAAGCTAAAACTTCGTGTGTTCAAGCTCCCACTCGAACCTCTCACGAGGGAAAGCAGTCCTCAGAGCACCAACCAACCTCAAATAATAATGGTTAAATACATTAACATTCTGGGATAAATCAGTACTGCCAATCTTTCTTGGTTGCGTGAGATCTAGTCTTGTTCCTTTACGTTACGCAATTTTCTCTTCTTCCTTCGGGGTTTGCTCACGCATCATGTGATACATCATTCGGCTCTTCTTTTACATACTTTTGTCATTAAATTTCATACTCAACATCTTCTCTTTCTCCTCTCTAAATTTGTTTCGTTCTTTTCCATTTCAGACGATATTATTTAAATTAGGTCTTCCTCATTTTCTTTCATACCCCATTCCTTAGCGGTCCTCTTACCTTCTATAGAAATCCAAGGACAGCATCTGTCTTGGCCAGCAGCGCTAACCAATTAAGTCATCGAATTACTGTTTTCCATACTTGATTCATAGCTGACGTTAATGTGTGAGGAGCAACAACAACCCTCAGATCAATGCTTGATCCAACGGTACAGATCCAATCGGGATTTCACCATGTGAGTGGGCATTTCTCGGTATCGATATGTGCATGTTCTGAAACCCTGGAATTCTCAGATTCCGTCTCCTTTCCCGAGCTTTAGCCCCTTCGAGCTACACAATGGTCCATGTGACCGTCTATCATGTATTTGTCCGCATACCTCGTCGGGGTTCGGGTTTAGCACTTCGATGTCGAGTT
Source organism: Picea sitchensis (assembly GCA_010110895.2). Classification (NCBI taxonomy): domain Eukaryota; kingdom Viridiplantae; phylum Streptophyta; class Pinopsida; order Pinales; family Pinaceae; genus Picea; species Picea sitchensis. Next base: position 166,571 of record SNQJ01S0002289.1, read on the forward strand.
TCTCACCTCTCAATCCCTGATGTCGATGCACCCCTTTCCATGCGTTAGCCCTACTGGCTATAGACCTTGACCCCATAATACCGTCAACACATAACCTCGGTCAAAACCTCTCATCGAGGTTTCGGAATTTCCAATGTCACCATGCACATGCCTACAGTTCCCGATCGATTTTCCGATGATCAACGGTCCGGATCTCGGTACATTTTTGAAATCAGCGGCGTGATTACATGCAAAATCGCGCTCAGCGATTTGAGTTGATGCGATGTGTTCTTGACGCATATCAAAGTCCCGTTAAATTACCTCTGGCGGCGTCCACCGTGATTTGTACGTGTTAGATCTGCCACGTGTCACTCGATTCATGAATTGTATGTGCCTAAATTGTTATATCTTCCTGACACCTGCCATTCCCTGGTTGTACCACGTGTCCATTTGCTGACGTGGTCTTATATCGTGAGTTGGGTCGACGGTATAGATCACACCTTAATCTGATGGCTATGATTAAATCACGATATCGCATATCGTGAAATTGGGGTTTTCGTTACATTGTGTTCTTTGCATTATGAAATCCCGCGATCCCGAGCTCCGGTGAGGCCTCACGAGCGCCCGCGTGTCCATGCAGATGACGGTCCAAAATCCACCAGCAGTTGCGGGCTATGATCCGTCGCGAAATCGCATATCTAGCGATTTCCGAGGTTTCGTTGTCATTATTCCACCGAGACTTCGTGGAACTCGATTCTCGATTCTCCGATGAGCAAAATCAGCGGTCCATATCTCAAGCTTGCTTTTAACGCTTGCGATCAAATTAAAACGCGCCTCCAGCGATTCGAGGTTTTCGTTGTCGAGTGAACTTTGCATATTGAAATCCGTCCAGAATCTCGTGAAACATCTCCCTCGCAACCACGGAATCGGCGGTTGTAATGCGGCCTTCCGGAAATTTGGATGGGATCCAGCGGTCACCATCTTCCTTCTTCTCGGAAAACTTCTATACCTCGAGCTTTTGTGGGCATCTTCTTCCATCTTGTTCCTCCCCGGGCTGCATTCAAATTTCTTATTACGCCATCCTCTTCCGTCTCTTACATTACGCCATCCTCCTTTGTTGTCATCAATGACTGGCATTCTTGCGATACGTCCTTTGAATTTGCCAACAATATCCCCTTTGGCGGTATTGATGGCAACACTTGCATTCGGAACTTGACTCTCACGAATTGACCATCTTCGATGACGTGGACTCTCCTCTCGATACGAAACATTTTCAAACTGGAGCTCCTTTCTCCCCGACATCGATGTCAAATAAGAGCGTTCTTCAAATCTTGTTGCAGAGCATACTCCCACTGTCATCTATAAGTATTGAAGAAATCCACCAGATTTTCAATAAGCACTCCCGACCGGTGCGCATGTTGACACAAGGTTTGTAACCCCGACTTTGGCCGAAGATATCCAAAGGGGTTGCGACCAATGGTTTGAGTGAAAATGCTCTGACAATTTAACAGAGTTATATGGTTCAATTGAACAATGAATTCTCGAGAAGTGATGCTTTATAGAATGTATGCTTGGTTGGAATGAAGAGCGGAGTTCTTGGAGACACTTGGCAGTGTTATCGTGAATTGGAATAGGATCGGTGTAGGTTACCTTCAAAATCGTAAGAGTTTGTATCATCCATAAGATGCAGGATGCGGTAAGCATCAACAATAGTAATATTCTGCCTCTGTGGTGGATAATGAAATGGATCCTTGCTTCTACTAAGCCATGCAATAATGAGTCACTTAAAGAATGCTCCTCCAGCTGATTACTTTTTCTCTCATCAACCACGGTTGCCAGGTCGGCATGCGGATAAACAATTAATTTGGAAGTCGATTTCTAGGATACCACGAATCCATATGTCATTGTTTGCCGGATATTTAAATGTTATAACAGCTTGGTTGCCGAATGGCTTTGTTTAGGAGGCCGGTGATAACGACCTACCATTCAACAACTTGCATTATATCCCGGGCGGGATGTTGTGATTAAATACCGGTTGCCTATCATTGAGCGAAGATCCTTTGATCAACATTAGGTGAGTTAACATCTTTTCGACACAATAGCCACCATGGGTTAATGGTAGAGGAATCTTCCATCTGAAATTTCTTCAATATCTCTTTCAAATTTTTCTTGAAGTAAAATTCTGGAGCTTTTGTTTTATTGTAGCCCAAAGAGAAATGTAAGCCCAGGTTCTGACATTTCAAGTCTGTTTGCATACAAATTATGGAAACCGGACCAGATGATTCATTAGTGTGACCAAAAACCAATATCATCTACATAAACCCGAACAACTAATAAATCATCACCGCCGGACAATGTAAAGGTTACTGTCAGCGGTACCTTTCTTGAACCCTTTTTCTTGGCAGAGTTATCCAATCTTGAATACCAAGCCCGCGGTGCTTGTTTTAGTCCATAAAAACTAACCGGTTTACCATAGTATGAGGTGGGATTGTGCGTTAATAAAATCGCCGGTTGCTCCATGTATACTTCTTCCTCTAGATCTCCATTAAAAAAAACTGACTTAACATCCATCCGATAAACTTTGAAATTCTTATGACAAGGTAAACAGAAACGATGCGATGGATTCTAACCTTGCCCACGGGTTACCAAGGTTTCATCAAATTATGACCTTCCATGTGCGCTCCTTCTGGAATAATCGGCTTTATTTCTAACAACTTGTCCTTTTTCATTCATTTTATTCTTAGACACCCATTTGGGCTATGCCATTTTTATTCTTTGGTCTTGGAACAAACTCCCAAGTATTGTTCTTCTCAATCTGATCGACTCTTCGTTCATTTGCTCTAACCCAGTCTTCTTCTTTCTAGCTTCCTCAAATTTTGTGGGTTCAATCATAGATAAAATGCAACATGAGATTGTTCGTATCCTTAATGGATTTCCTTCTAGTAGACTCCTTCATTTATATCTCCAATTATTTGGTTTTGAGGATGATTCTTTCGATGATTGAGGAGGGAGATTTTCTTTTTGTTGACTTGTATCGGTTTGAATGTTCGCATCTTCATCTGTTCAGCCTCTTCTCTTCGATCCTTGGTTTTGTTCATCCTTAATCTTCAATTATCTTTTGTTCCAGTTCATCAGCATATTTCGATTGAGATTTTCTTCCATCCAGCTTTTACATCTGCTCTGGGTCCAGCCTAGTTTGTAGTCTCTTGTGTATGCTTTATCGTACCCTTCTTGTTTGTAGCATATTTTAAGAAGATACCTTCATCAACCACATCATCATATTTGCCAATCTTTTCATCATTGTTTTGATATAACGTATTGCTTAGAAAACTTTAAATAATTTGATTGAGGTAGTCTTCCAAACCAAAGAGTTCATAGGGGTCTTATCAGCGTATTGGTCTAAGATGAGCTGTTAGAACAATTTGTATGGTGCTTCTACCCAATATGTCTATGGAATATTCCTTTCATTCATCATGGATCTTGCTACCATTTGTTGTCGGCACATTTTTGCCTCTCAACAACTCCATTTTTATTGTGGAGTCCTTAGAATTGTTTACTCTCTTTTGCAGTCCATTTTTATGCCACGAAATTCTTTGAGAAGTTTCAGTAGACTCTCCTCCTATCGGACCTTTAACCTTTTTCCTGTTGGATTCTCGGTCAAAGCCTTAAACACTTTGAACTTTTCAGTGCTTGATTTTCTTTCAAAAGGCTACTGGATTAATATGAAATAATCATCAATAATCAACATAAAGTAATTTTCTTTTCATTTACCTTCTCTTCGCATTAGTACATGGTCCATGTGTACTAGCGGAGAGGTTTTACGATTGAAGGTTTTGATTTGAATTAGTGTGAGTAAACTTCCCTATCGACAAGGCTTCTGGATAGAGTCATGGCTTTGATATCTTCGAAGATCTTTCTTGCCCCATTGTTTTTGAGCTTGATTATGTGATCAAGATTTAGATGACCAAGTCTCCTATACCGCAATAACTTTCATGATATTTGTTTAAGTTGCATTCTTCTTATTCTTCTTCTTTGGAGCCTTAGACGGTGTTTTGTTCTGCTTAATTTTACCTTCAAGCTTGAATCCACCAGTTGTTCTGGTCTTTAGAGGTAAAAACAACTTCACATCCCTCGTCACAAACTTGGCCGACACTAAGCAGGTTATGTTTCGAATTCTCTACAAGCAACACATCTTAGAGCTTTCCTTTTTTCCGTTATTCGAACTCACAATTCCTTTACCTTTCACCTTTCACAGTTGCATCATTTTAAAAAGTTACATTTCTGATTTGCTATCGCTTAAAGTTAGAAACTTCGCGTGTCTCCGATTGATAATGTTTAAGAACATCCCATTTATCAATATACCAGAGGATTCCTTTTATTTTTGGGTGATAAGCTAGTCCACGTTGTCATCACTTTCTTCTTCGGACTTTGACATTTTTTCTTGATTGGATTCCGATGCGGATTATATTTCTTTAAATGGCAGGTTTGCTGCCTTATGTCCATAATTATGATAAATATATCATTATTACAGTTCGCTGAATAAAGCTCTATGCCGATTGTTATGCTCATAAGCTATTGTTAAGACCTCATGTCCTTCTTCAGATCATCATGATTCATATCCTTGATTGTTTGTTGTTGGCTATCTCAATCCTGGGTGGATTATTCATTTGAGAGTATCTTGATTGTTCATATCAAATCTTAGAGAACAATTTATAGCACGTGTCCAAATTAGAGCAGAAAAACAATAACCATAGAAGAGATTGTTTGTACCATAGAAAAAATTTGTCTTCTTTGAGGGGTCGATAAACTTTCTGGTCTAAATTCTGATGCAGGGTTTCCTTTCGACCATCTTCTTTGGCTGTGATTTTCTTTCTTTGTCTGCCGGTATTTGTCAATGTTGAGGATTTGACAAACTTGATGGATGCTGTTATGAATGATCACTACTTGATCCTTCTTCATATCAATCCAGCTTTGAATTTCTTTGCTGGGTTAGAATGGAGGTTAATTCTTACGATGCTTTTTATGCCAGATTTGATGAAATCTGAGTCGCTGAATTTCTGCATTTCTTTAGGGTCTTTACTATTTCTTCTTCTAGGGCTTTACACCTGATTTTCTTCTCGGCGGTTATTTGTTTCATTATGTATTCTATCTTCTTTGCCTCTTCTAATTTCACCTTTTAGTAGAGCAACATCTTCATCGGGTTCTTTACTTGTCTTTTTCAATTTGTGTTAACACTTGTTTTAGTTATCTACGTTTTAGATCGAGTCTATCAATTTCTTCCGATTGATTAGTTCTCCTTCAAATCCACCACTGACTTCTTCCTCATTATCATCACTACGGCCTTCATTATCCTTGATCCTCTACATTACATAAGGTACAAAGTCATTTGGATTATTCTCATCGGATGAGTCACTATCGATGCCTTCGAGGGAATTGTCATTATTTGCAATAAACTTTTCTTCTTATTATATTTCTTGTACTTGTGCTTCTTTAAATCATCGAATTCTTTCTTTTGTGACTGGACCCGAAGAAAATGACCTATCTGCCACCACAGTTAAAGCATTTGAAGACGCTTCCTTGTCTTTCGATCCTTTCTTTAATCTTCTCACAGAATTTTGCCTCCCGATGTCATCAGAATTGAATCCGATTATTATTATGCAGCACAAAGGAAGCTTCTAGTACTGGATTTATCTTTTGTTATCCTCATTTCATATGTCATGAGTTGGGGTTCCAAGAAGTTGAAATCGATATGACGAGTTTGAAGATCATTTAATTCTTCTATTCTAGAGACTTTTGGATTAAATTTATCGGGAAGGGGGCAAATCTTAAGAATTAAAGTGGAGTCATCAGCGTTTCACTGGAACCCTTCCGCGGCATTCTGAAGTTCTTCAACTCTTAAAAAATGCTGCTAATTGTTTCATCTTCATTCATCTTGGGTTGATTCAAATTTCCATTCGTATGTTTGGTTGGCACCTTTACTTTCTCATTTCCTTATATAGCATTAATAAGATTTTATCCCACATTTCTTTGGGATTATTAAGATGCATCACCTTCTAAACTCGACTTCAACAAGTCCATTCAAGATGCATTGTTAGAACCCTTAGTCGATTAAAACTAAATTCTAACTTAGCATCCTTGGTGGCACAAGAGCTTTGTATATCTAGTATCTACTACATCCCAAACATATGACACTAGGGCCATTAAATATGATTTCTGTTCTAATCTTCCGAGTTGATGGAACAAATTTTTCCTTCAAACAGAGGAGGCTTAGAAGTGAAGTCCCTTCATGACTCGTCAATTTTAAGCTTACAGATCTACCACTTCAATAAAGGAACACGCTCCGATACCAATTGATGGAAATACTAAAAACAACAATGAGAGTGAATCAGGTTGTTTATAACTCGCTCAATTTGCTCTGTACTTAACAATTATTAATATTTCTTCTGTGTTACCAAGAAGCATACAGTATATAGACAGTAAGAGTAAAAATCATCAATCACACACAAAAATGCCTGCAGAATGATTTTCGACCATAAAGGGAGAGAAAACCTCTTCTTCTTGATGATAAAGTCTTTTTCAGTTCGTACATCATTTACAATTGAGAGGAGCACCAACCTTTCAAATGTGAAACATCTCTCTGGTGTTTTGCAAACAACTTGTTTTGAGAGCTCCAACTCTCACGTCCTCTCACGGCAGCCACTAGAGGGAAGCATAAACTCCACAGGTGTTCAGCACCGGATGGAAGCGCAACTTCCGTTACGGGCTCAACACACTGTGAACACTGTTGCTCCCTGGCTCCTGCCTGCGGTTCTCATGCCTTTCAGGATGGAACTACAACTTCTACGTGTTCAAGCTCCCACTTGAACCTAGGGAGTTGTAGATTCCTTTTGGTTGCAGCCAGAGAAACCACCCTCAAATAATAATGGTTAAAGACACATTCAAACTTTACAGATAAATCAATACTTACCAATCTTTCTTGGTTATGTGTGAATCGGTCATGTTCCTTGATACGCAGTGATTTTCTTCTTAACTAGCGGGTTTTCTCTGCATCATATTCTTTTGTCTTTCAGCTCTTCTTCTGCTCTGCCCGTCATTAAATTTCATGCTCAACATCTTCTCCTTTCTCCTCTCTAACTGTTTAGTTCTTTTTCCATTCAGAACAACCAACTCAATTCAATCTTCCTCATTTTCTTTCATACCCCAATTCCTTAACGATTCCTCTTCCACTTCCTATATTAAATCCAAGGACATCTGTCTTGGCCCAGCTGGCCTTCAACAATTAGTCATCCTTGGAATTAGTTTCCTTAGCAGTTCATGGCGAGCATTATTGTGTGAGGCAACAACAATATCCGATCAGTAGCAGTCAAGTTCCGAATCCAGCCGATTTCACTCATCGTGAATTCGTCATTCTCATTGTCGATATGTACATGTTCTCAGAACCCTCGATTCAAATTATGCTCCCGCTTTCCCTAGCTTTAGCCCCTTCCGGCTACACAATGGTCATGTGATGCGTCATCGTAATCACCATACCCTCGTCCCGGAGAGGTTCGGTTTCGCGCTACGATGTCGAGGGATTCTCACCTCAATCCAGATTCTGCGTCTCGTACTTTCCGCATGACCCAGCCTACCAGCGTATAGGCCTTATTTGAACCGTCAACACACTGACCTCGGTCAAACCCTCTCATCGGGTTTAAGGCGGCTTTCGATGTCACTTTATACGCATGCCTCGAGTTCGATCGATTTCAGATGGCCGGATCGCGGTCCGGATCATTCTTAATCCAGCGTTGTGATTACATGTAAAATCGCATATCCGCGATTTTTGGGTTTGTTAGCGGTGTGTTCTTGACATATCAAAGTCGATTTAGATGCCTCTAACGGCGTCCGCATTGATTTATACGTGTTAGATCGCCACGTGTCACTCTGATCTTGACATATCAAAGTCCCGATTGCCGATGCCTCTGCTGACGTCACACGTGATTTGGCACGTGTTAGATCCTGCCACGTGTCACTCTGATTCATGAATTGTATGTGCCTGAAGTGTTAGATCTGCCTGACACCTGTCATTACTTGGTAGTGCCACGTGTCCCTAGCTGACGTGGACTGCTGTCGTGAATTAGATCAACGGTCTAGATCACATGTTGATCTGACGATTCAGATTCAGTCAGGATTTCACATATCGCGAAATTGGGGTTTTCGTTGCATTGTGTTCTTTGCATTATGAAATCCTGATCCCCGAAACTCCGATGAGGCCTCCTGGCTGCCACGTGTCCATACGAATGAACGGTCCAGATCCTTGCTTGATTTAACGACTGCGATCAAATCGCGAAATCGCATATCGCGATTTCGAGGTTTTCATTGTCATTGTTCACGAGACTCGTGGAACTCCGATTCCCGATTCTCCGATGAGCAAAATCAACAGTTCATATCTCAAGCTTGCTTTTAACGGTTGCGATCAAATCGCGAAATCGCATATCGCGATTTTGGGGTTTTCGTTTTCGAGTGAACTTTGCATATTGAAATCCCGATCCCCGAATCTCCGATGGCTTATCTCCCTCGCAACTTCTGCAGATCTGACGGTTGTCGGCCTTTCGGGAAATTTGGATGGGATCCAACGGTCACCATCTTCCTTCTTCTCAGCAAACTTCTGTATCTCGAGCTTTTGTGGGTATCTTCTTCCATGCTGTTCCTCCTGAGCTTTACATTCAAATTTCTTATTCTGCCATCCTCTTCAAATCTCTTATTCTGCCATCCTCACTGTTGTCATCAATGACAAGCATTCACTGCATTCTGTCCACTGAATTTGCCAACACTTTGTTGGTTGTTTGAAGTGCCATAACACTCCCAAACTTAACGAAGGATTTTCTTTATACCAAGCTGGAAAATGATGTTCTTAACTTGTGCTTCTTCGTCTGAACACTTCATATTTACTAAGACCCCTCAAGAGTTACCCCAAAATATGGGTATCATACCTTACATAGACGAAAAAGTACAATAATTAACTTAGGTTTAAAGAGAAAACAAATTGGTAAACACATAGACACATCATTTAAAAAAACTTTACTATTTTCCTCAAATTTCCACAATGTTCTTTAATCAGTTAAAGATATTTTAGCTACATGATGACATTCTAATGACATTTTACTAAAATGGTTCACTCATGTAGCTTTATTGTCCTCTAAGGAAAGGAAGACATTTTCCACAATGTTCTTTAATCAATTAAAGATATTTTAGCTACATGATGACATTCTAATGACATTTTACTAAAATGGTTCACTCATGTAGATTTATTGTCCTCTAAGGAAAGGAAGACATTGCTTGAAAAAACCCTAGCTAGGTTTGTGAATGTGTCCTTTGTTATTTAGGATCTAACAACCTTAACATGGGTATAAGATATTTTCATTAATTTATTTGCTCATTAAAACCTTAAGGGGAAAAGGACTTCAACATTGATCTATGTATTAAATTGCTCGGCTATGTCTATTTGCTATCAACTAATTTTTACATTGAAATACTTTAATGTGCTTCAACATTTTAATGGATCCTAAAAGCGAGCAATCATAGTAATGATTGGTCAACTATTTAGTGTTAGTAGTGCTAGTAGGATTATGAATATGATTATCAACTAAGATTATTTCATCTAAGATAATATCCTTTTGGGTTAGGAATTGACGTAACAAGGACTAATATTTGGTGAAGATGACTCAAAGGAAAACAAATACCAAATCATTCCAAGACATGACATGGCATGAATGTTGAAACATAATATCATTTGTCAATCAAATTCCTCAAAAGCAGATAACATAGGTTGCATTTAGCTTGTTTATATCAATTGTCATAATTTATTTTTAGATTGTTTGTATTGATTCTCACTAATCTTGATTGCTACCATTAGTCGTTAAAGTTACAAAATTCTTCTTGCTTTCTTATCTTTCATCTTACATCTCATTGGGTTCCCAAGCTAATGAAAATTTAGGTTTCCCCTCTTGCAACTCAATAATATAGTATTTGAGTTGGTAACTAGCTAGCTTAAAAGTTTTTGTACTCAAACTTTGGTTCTTGCACATGAGCCTTAACATACTATTGAGTTTGAGACGTGAAGTATTAATAGCTTTAGATAAATCCAAACAAATAACTTAGTATGTAAAATAAAAACCAAAAAATTGTATGATGGTAAAACAACACTAAAAATTCCATTAGCTATATAAATTTCCATACTCTGTAAACATGATTGTAAACCTACTATAACAAGCAATTTATAAAGTCCTGGAGGTGTAGATCAGTTGGTGATAGGGTGCACTGTTAATGCACTCCTTGCGACATCACTGGTTCAAACCTTGCAAAGTCGTGTGTACCACGCGTGAGACCGTAGGGGCACACCTGGAGGTTATAGTGGTAGTAGTTGGAAAACTCAACCCCCTGTTAAGCGAGTATGATCCCACCTAGTTTCCAATTCCTCTAGATACAAAAAAAAAAAGCAATTTGTCATAAAATATTTATGTTTTCATGTGATCATACCTTAATTTGAGTGATGATTATTCTTGTAATTCAATTGAATCAAATCCCCTAAAATGTATATGTATTGTTGTACAACAAATAAATTATTGTTTCATGTTGCCATGCTTCAAGTATAGCGAGGATTGTTCTTGTAATTCAAATGAGCCAAATCCTTTGAAATTTGGAGTAGTTCTTAAAAATAAAAAGAAGTATACACTAAAACCTAAATCAAAGCATTGTAAAAGACACTACGAAACATGTTATCTTTATTTGCTTGCACAATAATCGAAAAGTATGTTGGCATTAAATATAACATTGAATAGTGTGCTTGCATGACTTCTTTCTGCCACACTATCATCAAATGAAATGACAACATTCTAACGAAAATGTTTACACTTAATAAATCAAATGCGAACACAAATGTTCAGTCATTTGCATGACCTTTCCCCGAATGCCATTCCACATGCCCACTTTGATATTAGTTGGTTCATTCATTTTTGTCATTAGCATGTGGAACTTTTAAAATCAATGCATGCATACTACCCATTCTCTTTAGTTGTTGCATCCATATAACATTCCTATATGACTATTCGTATATTACACATAAATATATTTTGCTTATGTAAAATTCAAGACACTAGATTAGGTTCATCTTGGCAATAGACGATATCATGCATTAATATATTTCATGGTTTGCAATGAAAAATGTAATTCACTATATTTATTTTGTTATGCCTTGAATTGTTTTTTTTAATATTTGTTTGAATTATTCTTTGTAAATTAGATATTATAAAATCATTGGTATCTCTTTATCTAATATTAATTGTGTTGTAAACTTGAGGGTAACATGTCTGTAACTATAAATGCAACATCCTGAAGTCTTATGTAAGCATTAATTTTAGAGATTATTAATGCAATATTGTTGGCACACTTACTTATTGTGACTTATTGTGAGAAGGGAGGTGAATTAGTATAGGACTATTTTTACTTTTCTTATAATCTTTATTAATTTATTACTTCACCAGTCATAAGCAGTTAATAAGAAATGTACATACAATCGTATAATCCATAATACATAGATATTTAATGTGGAAACCTAAATGGGAGAAAACCTCAAAACTTTTATTTATAAATCTTATCGGCACTAGTCTACTGTTACAATGCTTACATGAACCAACCAATAGAAGACACAAATCTTCTCTCCTGAGCACCAACTCAGAAATAATGTTTGCAAGCACCAACCTGCATGATACACCAATCCCCTTTATTGAGCACCTACTCAGTTCTCCTAGTAGGCACCAACCTACAACTACTAGATTCATAGGCACCCACCTCCAGGAGACACCAATCCCCTTAGTTGAGCACCAACTAAACACTGCCTGTAGATATTAATTTCATTGGAAACATCAATCTCCTCAAGCTGTCATCAATATTATATTATTTGTATTCTTCAAGTATTCATCTACTCAAATCTGTTGCATCGTCTTTTGTTGTTACTGTTCAACACATGTAGATGTTCCTTTTGTCCTTGTACCACCCGAACACCCTTGACAATTGCATTATATTCCTTTCATTTTGCATGCATCCTCAGACCTTTGAACCTCAGAGCTTCTCTTCCACGATCCTCACTCACTTGCTTCCATCCTTTCTTGAACTGAATTCAAGTTGTTGATTTTTTGGTAGCCGCAGGAGGATCTTTCCCTCCCAGATGACCTTTCTTAGATGCTGAGAAGATTCTGGAAGCAAGAGATCCATTGGACAGATGTTTAAATACCCTAGAAGAGAAGTCGACACAGAAGAATAAAGTATAATGAAAAGACATCTTCCTAGAAGAGAAGTTGGCCCAACTAGAAGGACAGGAAGACTGTAAATAGGAGGCACCTTAGCTCATTTGTTCACTTACTCACACTCTCCCAGCTACAGAGAAGCAAGGCAAAAGTTTGGAGAAGGAGACGCAGCTGCTGCAGTGACTCAATTTCTTCTTGTTTAGTCTTTTGGTATCTCTCTCTTGTGCGCTACTCCTCAAGGAGGTGCACTACCTTTGTATGGTGTTGTTGTTGTAGTTGGGGTGGTATTTCTGGTTGACCTAGCACTTGTGCTAGGGTGTTAGGGTCCTAACCCACACATAGGTAGAACAATATATTCGGATGTAATAAAGGTCAATATTAATAAGGCCTTTCAAGAAAATAGAATAAGGCGGATGCAAGAAGACCTAATAGAAACTTCCGCTTCTAGAAGGATCTTCCTCTAGATGATTCTTTTTAGTATAAATAGGAGTCGAGGGTATGATAAACCTAGCTTGGATATTATTGTAATAGAGCTCTGCTCAACTGGAGTTTGCCCCCTCGAAGAAGCCCGTGAACATTGCTTTCATATTCAAAGTGTTATTTCTATTGTTATTCTTATATCATTTCAGTGTTATTGTGGTGAATGTTCTAGTTATATTGTTGTTATTCTGTCATTACTAGCATTTTATTTCAGTTCTGCATACATTTTATATATGGTATATTACAAGTGGTATCAGAGCACTTTCCTCGGCAGAAAGTGTGGGTTAATTTTTTTTTTAGGGTAGAGACGTATTCCGGCGTCTTTAAGCCACAACGATCTATCATTACGCACATAAACCCACAGTCGAGGGATTCATACACGTAGGAAATACAAGTGGTACTTAAGCGCACATCTATTGGCCACCCTTGTAACCCCTGTTGGTACCCCTTCGAGTGGTAGCGCATTAGACAACACCTGTGTACGGATCAACCTAGATTACCTAAAGCCCTCTTTAGATAAACTGATCAACTGCGTGACTACTATAGTGTCACCGAGAACAACACATGGGAAGATACTCTCTAGTACCTGGGTAGTCGGGTAGTACGACTAATGGTACGACCTATCCTCCTTAGTTAGTGCCCTGAGATATTGGGCCAAGTACTACTGTTGGACCTTGCATGTATATTAGAGAGTTATAGCACAGGGCAAACCCTTGTCTGTAGAACCCTTGAATACCTAACCCTTGGCGGACATAAACATAAAAAAAATAAAACAGACAAGATCTATTGCCGCACAACTATTTTTGGGTTGCTAAGTAAATACACATTTCTTCCTGGTTAACCATTTGGGAATTTCCTCTCTACAGTATTCTTCAGACCGGAGTATAACTCTGTAAAAAAAAAGTTTGGAAATTTTTTCACCATTATTTGAAACCCATTCTGTTGGATTCATCTCTTCGCCCTTATCACATTCATCCATATCATTTTTTCGGCCAAAATTGTTTACCCCTCCTGCCCCTTTTCAGTTTCCTCATCCTCATGGCCCATACTCGTAGCCAAGACTTGGAAGATCGCTTCAACATGGTCTCATTGAGACCCAACAATAAGTGAAACAACTCAGTGCCAATATTGTCGCCATCAATACAATCATGCAGTCCTCAATGGGGGAAATCAAACAAGACCTCACCACCCAGCTTGAATCAGTCTTTTCGGCACTCTGCACCAAACTGCATATCCCTACAGATAACCCTTCCTCTTCCTCACCTCCACATACTGAAGGTGACCATTCCTCTCATTCCCATACCTTGCAGAACCATCACTTTCAACGTGACCTACGCCTTCCGCAGGTGGATGTGACCAAATTTTATGGCTCGGATCCCACTGATTGGGTAACCCAAATGGAAAATTACTTCTCTTTATATGACATTACAGATGACTTGGCCAAACTCTAGTATGGTGTTCTCCATCTAGATCAAGAACGTTGGCAATGGTGGTAATAGAGAAAAACTTCTCATCAAGGGTATATTGTTTGGACACACTTTGTGGCAGAGATTTATGAACGCTTTGACACTGACACCAACCATTTGGGTCATTTGAAAAAGCTGAAACAATTAGGAACAGTGGAAGACTTTATAGATGCCTTTGAGCGCCTAGATTTTAGAACAGAGGGCATGTCTGATGCCTTTTTCCGAGAGTGTTTTATCAGAGGCCTCAACGATAAAATTTGGGCCCATGTCCTCATGGCTCGGCCTGAGAGTTGGGTGGAGGCTACCAAAAGAGATAAATAAGCACAACAGGTTGTATCTGCTCAAAACCACAAACCCTCCTTTATCCGTTGCCCTAAACCAGTAAATCCCACTACTCCCTCTGCTCCACTAAAGATCTAAAAATTGACCAGGGATGAAATGGTTGAATGCCAACTCAAAGGCCTTTGTTATAACTGTGATGACAAATATTTCCTGAGTCACAAGTTGTTGGCAGCCAACCTATTTTTTTTTTCGATTGCTCTCAAAAAAGTTGCCTACACCCCTTGTGGTATCATGACAAATCATTGTCGCACTGTGCTTCTAGACATTCGTCTCATTTTTTTTGCGACAATTACAATTCAATTTCGTCTCAGTTTTCACAACTGCAAGTGTGAAAACACCTTTTTATTTGCTAAGATTGTCGTCGTCTTTGGTTGATTTGCTGAAAGATACTTGATCACTGGTTTATCGCATGACTGCTAAAGGTTTTATCAAACTTACGTTCTTGAGCATTATCTTATCTTGATTGCGCATTTTGGATATATTTCACTATTAAACCTTTGGGCATAAAAGTTATTGGTCTTGTTCTTATCTTATGAAAATTATAATGGATTTG
>SNQJ01S0002289.1:181681-196484 GCA_010110895.2 Picea sitchensis
AACACTAATGCTATGTAAATAAGGAAAAATCCAACATGGTATCAGAGTTGGTTACCTTCAAAATAGTTTGACCACTGGAAGGAAGATTGCTACAACGACACCTTGCAGATGCAATAATTTGTCAATCTTGTTGAGCACTATCCCAAGGATGTTGGGAATAATTCCTTGACAGAGTAGTGCACCCTAATCTAGTGCACCCCCTGAAACCCTCATCATGTAGTTTGGTGAAGTTTGAAAAATCAAGGTTTTTCAGTGCTAGGGTTTCTACTGGCGAAAAATGCCAATCAATATGAGAGTTGAAGATAGATTGGATGGAGAAGATAACTTCATATCCTGGAAGAATAGAATGCAAATCATTCTATAAGAGAATGAATTTTTGGATCACGTCAAGAAGATGCTTCTAGAACATGAAGATGAAAAAGCAAAGGCAAAGTTCTAGAAGAATGAGGTCAAGGACAAGAGGATATTGACAGACTCAATCAAGGATCACCTGATACCCAATGTATCAGAAATAATGATTTCAAAGGATATGTTTGATTCCCTAAACAAAATCTATGAAATAAAGAACACCAGTCAGAAGCTTACCCTACGACATCAAATCAGAAATGTGACTGTGAACAAGTCAAAGACGATAACCAATTTCTTTACAAGGATCTCACAGATCAAAGACCAGTTAGAAACCATTGGAGATCCAGTAGAAGATGTTGAACTAGTAACCACTACACTAAATGGTTTCCCTCCCTCTTGGGACTCATTTGTCTAAGGAATTTGTGCAAGAAGGAAGTGACACAAGTTTGACAAGTTATGTGAAGATTTCCCTCAAGAGGAATCTAGATTGATTTCCAAGAAACAAAAGGTAGATGATGAGGAAAACCAAGCACTTGCAGCACAAGTGAAGAAGAGAAAGGAAAGAGAAGAAGGCAGACCAAGGAGGTATAAGAAGCCACGTCGTAAGAGGGATATGTCAAAGGTTAAGTTCTTCAATTGGAGGAAGATGGGACATTATGCTACACAATGTCCTCACAAACATGAGAAGGAAAAGAAGAAGAAGCACCATGCACATGTAGCTAATGCTAAAGAACACAAACCCAAATATGAAGAAATTGTATTCAGTTTAGAACTCACCAGAACCATCACTCAAGGAAGCGATACCTAGATCATAGATAGCGGTGCTTCCAAGCATATGATAGGATTAAAAAACTCACTATCAAAATTAACAGAAAACGACTCCTCACTTCAAGTGGTGCTTGGAGATGATTCCAAGCATGCAATCAAAGGCATTGGAGAAGCCTCCTTACAAATTGACTCATGTAACCCTCTTTCAATTAAATATATACTATTTGTACAAGGTTTAAAGAAGAATCTTCTATCTATTTCAGCTTTATAAGATAGAGGTTTTAGGGTGGCTTTTGTGGATGACCAAGTCCTTCTATGGACCAATAAATCAAGCATAAATAAAACCACGGTGATTGGTGTTCTAGAGTGAGGACTTTATAAGTTGAAGGGACACCAAGAACAATCCCTTGTACATAATAGTGTTAGTTCCAGTGAACTATGGCACTGAATGCTTTCACACTTGAGCTATAGATCATTACCAGTTTTGAGAAAAATGGTTGCAAGTCTACCAGAAATCCAGATAGACCATGACAGAGTATGCAAAGGTTGTGCAATTGGAAAGAATGTCAAGGGAAGATTTACAAACAATGATAGTATATCCAAAGGTATTTTGGACATCATACACTCTGATGTATGCAGACAGATGACGGTGCCATCATTTGGAAACTTTGTATACTATGTGTTGTTCATAGACTACTATCCTAGGAAGACATGGATATACTTCTTGAAAGCAAAAGATGAAGTCTTTAACAAGTTTCAAGAATTCAAGGTTTTTGTTGAGAATCTTTATGAGAGGAAGATTGAAGTTTTGATATTTGACAATGGAGGTGATTACACCTCAAAGGAGTTTAAAGACTTTTTCCAAGAAGCAGGGATTAAGAGGGAGCTTACAACTCCCTATAACCCAAAACATAATGGGGTTGCAGAAAGAAAGAAGAGATCCATCATAGAGGAAACAAAAGAAATGATACATGACCAGGGCCTACCCATGAAATTATGGGAAGAAGCATCAATATGATTGTATACGTGCAAAAAATAATCCCTCATAAGATATTGGGGAACAAGACACCTAAAGAGGTGTTCACCAGAAAGAATCCAAAAGTCAATCACTTTAGGATTTTTGGTTTTCCAATGTTTATACATGTTCCCAAGGAAAAGAGAATGAAATTGGAACCTTCGGGAAAGAAGGGCACATTCATTGGATATAGTGAATCTTCAAAGGCCTACATAATTTACATTCCAGGGCAGAGACAGATCGAGATCAGTCGGGATGTAACATTTGATGAAGATGAATCCTTCAAAAGATCAAGGGAATATCACATAGATGAGGACCAAATAGAGAAAGAGGTTCCCAAAGATGAAGTCATGGTATACTCTACACCTGAAGAAACCATCCAAGAAGTTCATAATGATATGGTAGTGCAATACCCCAAGGACGTACCCCAGTTATATTATGTATTGAAATCATGTTTATAGGCTGGTGAGCCAAGTGTATATAAGTTGGTGGGCTTATGTGTTATTTAGGCTGGAGAGACTAGGTGTTAAAGGCCAGGAGCCTGATTTTTGTATCTGTAATTATGCATATCACTAATAAAATATAAACATCACTGCGTGCTGACCGACCACGAAGAAAGAGTGATGGGGGAATAAGATTCCACAGAATGGGTAAGGAAAAGGGGGATGAAAGGTTGGAAAGAGGGGCTTAAGTCCTTGAGAATAATAATTTATTATTATTCCAAAGTTGTGTGACAAACATGTTTTTATCCTAAGTCATGGGAAAGGCATCGTGTGCAAAAGGGAATGCATGCAACTCCAGGAAGACAAGTTTCGACCTAGGCACATGTAGTTAAAGGGTGAAGATCCATCTATGTTGGGGGTTCATCCTCCATTCTTTCGTCCACTGTCTGAACCATGTGGCATTGAAGTTTGATCTCTGCATACCCTCACGCATCTCTGAAACCAAAAAACTGTGATGTTTTCCTGAGAAACCAACACATCCTCTGTCTGAACCATTTGAGTTTGCATTCGACCTCTGCATTGATTCCTTGTCATGCACCCTGAAAACTAGTGGCAACCCCGTGGACCGAGCCATGTATCCTGTGTGTCATGTGAACTAGTTTATTCACATTTCAAATCCAAGTTCGTGCTTAACCGTTTGGGTTGTTGTCTTCTTTGAAAACTGAGCATACTGTAATTGTCTATGCCATGTGTGTTATAACTGTGGGTTGTTGTGGCCACACAATCACTTGGATGAGTGTGAATTTCTTCCTTCATCTATACCTTTTTGAGCCTTACTATTGTCCTCCTTGTGTTGGAACGGAGTTGAAGAAGCAGGTTGTCAGGCCTGTGTGAAACACTCTCTCCAGGTGAGGGAGGTGGTTGTGGTTGAAGAGGTAGGTTGTCAGGCCTATGAGTGACGCTCTCAAGGTGAGAAAGTGCACAGAGGAAGTGAGAACTCCTGGAAGGGATCCTATAGCTTCCATAGAGCTCAGAGAATTTTGGCCTGGCATGTTGTTGAAGCCCAAGGTAAGGGAGGTTTAGCATCCAAAGGACTGTCCTATGTGACAATGAAGGTGTATACTCCTAGGGTGGGACAAGCATGTGGGGAATCAGAGTCTATGAGTAGTGGAAATAAGTTTCTCCTGGGATAGAATACATCCTCATAAACTGTGTGTCTTCCTGTTGACCTTTCCTAGCCTAGGATTCCCTTGCCCGGTGGAGCTTAGTCCCAGCTCGGGGGTGACCTACTACTGAGAGTGATGAGCAGCGCGGTCTAAGGCTGGGAGGTTCGTGGAAGGTCTGCACGCAGTTGGTGGAGTTACTCCAGTTTCAAAGATAAGTATCATTATGTGTTTAATTTCAATTAAAATGCATGTCTGTGATGCTTGTATATTTTCATGTATTCCGCTGCATGTATGAATTGTTGTTAATTCTATTTAAGTTTGTATGATAGCAGTAACTCTATGTTAAATGTGTTAATTTGATTTAATGCATTATATATATAAGTGTAGCGTTGCCCGGTAGTGGGGTTGATGGTCGGGGAAATTACAATATTGTATAAGAGCCAAGGTTTTAATGCTGAGCCTGGATAGGTCAGATAAGTGGTCTTTGGACCCAAGGTTTCGAGTGGAAATGGTGTTCGGAGGAACCAATTTAGAACCTTAGAATGTTTCTAAGTTCCAAAGGGTTACTTGGCCATGTTACAAATCTTAGGAGGAGTAGCGGTAGAATAAAACCGCATCCGGTGTGGTATTTGACCAGAGAGAGAGAGATCAACACTTGGGATGTTGGATCCATAGGATCTGTTCGAAAGGAGAGGAAAAACCTTTACGACCGTCAGATCTAGGGAAAGTGTAGAAAGGGTAACCTGGAATCACTTCAAACTTCGTGATGATGGTGAAATTGAATGCAAAGGTAAGATAAAGGCTGAAACCCGAAGCTTTGAAGTCCAAAGGAGATCTACACCGTAGATAGTAGGAAAAGAGCCTGACCATTAGTTTCGTGTTCAGGAAGGAAAATGAAAGTCACTTCGAAGGATTTCAAGTGTGGAATGTGACAAACTCCCGAAGTCCCGAAGGTCGAAGTAGATCGCAATCGTCTGTTGCAAAGGACATGCGTCAAGAGATCATGTACTTCGGGTGGAAGTACTTCGAGTGGAGGCAAGTGTTGTAAGTTTGAAACTCCCAATGCTTGAAGTGTCAAAGTCAGTCATAGTTGTTGATCGTGAAGGAGGACACGCGTCGGTAGATTGTGAACTCCGAGAGAAAGCACTTCGGGAAAAAGCGAGCATGGAGGAGTTGAAACTCCCAAAGCCCGAAGAGTCGAAGTGGTGAGTGATGATGATGTCACCTGGAGGTGACATGGACACATGGGTTGTGTGCCATGTGTAAGTAGATTCGGAACCGTGGAATATTGAAATGGAATTTGGAATGTGACAAGTGTCACCCATTTGAATGGGCCACATATCAGTCGATAGTATTCTGCCATGTGGCATCTTGTATGAGCATGGTTAGTTGGGCCCGAGGTTATGTAAGGTAGTTAAAGTTCGTAGGACCCACAGTGGAATTGATCACGATACATCAAGATCAACAACCAGGAGACATTGTGGGGACCCAAGTTGCACAAAAGCTAATTCTCCAAGGCGGTCTCGCAATCCAAATTGCGGTTTCACTAAGGGGTTACGTCTCAGCATCAAAATAATTGTGGGATGAAAGGTGGGTTACTCCAAACCACCATTGCATTCCCCCACAATTGGAAAAACATTAAGTAATGTGACATAATAACGTCACCTAAGGTGACGTGAGAGTGTTTAGAGATTAATGGTTCAAGGTGTTCGGATGTAAAATCTTCTGAAGTCCCGAAGTCCTAGAACTTAGACGCCTAAGGTTCCACATCGAGTGTCAGCCATTGGATGTTGGGTAGACGTGGACCATTGATCCACCCTACTTCGCGAGTTCGTTAATTCAGAACTTCGAGAGTCTGTTGTGACATATTATGAAGACTTCAGAACCCAAAGTCCTGATTAAGTGCTTACAGATCTAGCACTTGGTCACAACTAGTGGTCGCAGGGGTTGGGGCTAAGAGAAAAGGGCTGAGGCCTGAAATTGTTACAGAGCCAAGAAGAGCTCAGATTTATTTTTTATGAAATCTGAACATTTTCTGTAATCAGATTCGGTTTATGAATTTTGTGGGATTTGTTGAGGATTGATGACTTGACAAATTCTAGTTTTCTGCACGTTGTGTTTGCAGAAGTTTAATGAGTGCCAGAACCAAATAGAGTTTCCATTGAGTGCAAAGAAATGGAGGAGGCTCAAAATTCTTCCAGTTCAAAGAATGAATTTAAAGGGATGTATGTTCATTTGGGAGTTGAAGGGTCGAACTCCAATGGTAATGGAGAAGAGATAGATAAGGAAGGGAATATGATGAAAATCATTGAAAGATTGCAGAAAGATGCCCAAACTCACCGAGCAAATAGCAGAAATCTCATGAAATCTAAGGAACAACATGGAGAATTCAACTTAAAGTTGATGAAGAGTCTGGAGAGAATAGAAAATAAGTTGGAAAAGGAGAGAGACTCAAGCAAAATAGGGAGTCACCAGAATTTTGAGAGAAGAAGATCAAGAAGTGTTGGTAGATCCACCATCATCACTCCCAAGGTCACTCCAAGAGGAGGGCACACAACAGTTCAAGCCCATATCCTACCAGAAAACACAGGAGATCTGGAGTGGATGAACTGAAGGGAGAAATGAACAATATTAAGCCTCCTACGTTTGATGGACAACACAAGAAGGAGGAAGATGTTGAAACATGGTTTCTTGGCATGAGGAAATATTTCCAACTACATAATTATTCTCTCATGCTGAAGGAAGAATTGCAATGTATCAATTGAAAGGAAAAGAATCCATGTGGTGGGATCAACTTGTGCAGGTGTTGCATTAGAGAGAAATACATCACTTGGAAATAATTCAAGAGGTATTTCAAGAACAAATACTTGACTAAAATATACTACGACAGAAAGATGAAAGAATTCTTTGAACTCAAGATGGGCAGCATGACCATTGATAAATATGAACAAAATTTTTTGGAGTTACTGAAGTATGTTTCGTTCATCAAAGATGAGACTGTCAAGATTCAAAGGTATTTGAGTGGACTGCCACCTTCCATTGGGGTCAATATTCAATATGTTAACGCTCTATAATTTCTCGACAGAAAGAAGAAATTGACGGAGGTAATTGTTTCAACCGCTTGGAGTCTTGGATCTAGCCCTCCAAGACTTAGAGAGGGCTCTCTCTGTATGATTTAGCTTGGTTTGGAATATGATATTAAGCTAGTTAGGAGGGATTGGAGTTTTTGGTTTTTTAAATGGTTGTTTTGGGACCACAAAGAGGGCCATTGGGCAAATGGGGTCTGCGCTTAAACATATAATTCACTCTCATATCTAGACAAAAAATTTACACCTGGAAAGGTAGTGGAAATGTTGGATTGAATTAAGTTTCAATGGTTTCGATTGAGGAAGAAATAGGGGAGGAAAAAAACAAGCAAAGGAGAAGTTAAGAATTCCTAAACTGATCTTTAGAAGAGAAACATAAAGATTACCGAAAGATCAGATGCAGAGTATTTCACCAACAAATTCTTCTCTATCACTATCCTTTGATAATAAGAATTTGAAAACAAATGGTATGATAACTGGAAGAAAACACTTAAAATAGAAGAGGAACGCCACCAACACCTCGACACAAGAATCCTGTCAAAAGATTTCTTATTTCTGATCGATCATTTAAAGATTATAGAAAATCCTCTTGGAAAAGCACAACCCACGGTCCAACAAAAGAAAACACACCCCACAGGTCGAACCCCCCCTTATCTTTTTTACATGTGCATATATAAGAAAAAATGCCTCATCCTTCAAAAGACTTGAGCTCTATCTCTGCGTTCTAAAAATAGAAAACAGTTACAATACTGCATGACACCTATAACTGACCTCCTAACTCCTAGGTAATAGTTACAAGAAGATGCTGACAGATGTGAATTATTTTCCACTTTGTTGGAAATCAAATCAAATACAAATCAAAAAACAATAAACTAAATTAAAGAAAAGGTTGCAGTGTCTCGAGCTGTAGGAACTAGAACCAAATCCCCTTATTTTGGAATGATCCTCTGCCATATGTAGTCAATCTCTCATGATTCATTGCCTTGAGATCTGGTATTTGATTTATTATCTGTTAACCAATTTCCACATGTCATTGATTACTAAATTTCTGCCATGGAATCTGGAATGCTGAAACTGCCACTCGCGACTTGTGATTAGAAGAGCAGAATGATTTGCCACATATGTTCCTCTGTTTACTAATTGCGTGCCTTGGTGAATGGGGGAAAATTTATGGCTGAGAATGCTCAATCTGGACGTTATCTTGTTTTACTAGCTTCCATCTATGTCCCAAGCTATTGAGGATGCTGGAGTTGTTGGAATAAAATCTAACATTGCTTCTAGGAGTCTCGAATGGATGAATGCTTGGTGTAGGAAAAACTTTGAATTTAGAATGCTAATTGATCCTGGGAATTTCCTCACTACCACCTTAAAACCTGGGATTTCCCTTCACCTCTTGAATTTGAATGCTATCCTGGTATGAAAATCAGGGGTATATGTTCTTGAAAGATCGGGATGCTTTTCCAATTTCTTCTACGTGTTAACTAATTGCCCATTAATTGCTTCTTTGAGATCTAAAATTTGATCTATGCTAACAAGAGTTCGACCATTAAATTGGCTCCTTAAAATCAACTAACCTTGAAATCCCGGATAAGTTAGAAATTCTCCTCTTTCAACTTTAGCCACGATCTAACAACATGATCTATATCATCAAACAGTATTCTGCCTCCTTCTACCCTCCTGGAGCGGTGTTCCCTCTGTCATTCATACCCGCCTGCCCTTCTTTTGAACAGTTTATCTGTAGAATGAAAAAGTCCTAAATTCAAGTCCTTCCTCGAAATCGATATAGTGACCTCTGGACAAGTGGCTACATAGAATACACAAGGGCTACCACTGTCGAATTTCGAGTTATACTCATCCCTCCCATCAAAAGCAGATATCATCAAATAGAGGAGATACAAATCTGTTTATCTCAATTTCCTACAAATCAGATCTGCAATCAAATGCTCTACCACTTGTGTAGATATTTACCCATACGATGTGGCACCAGATCTTTAGAGAAGTCGGTTGAATGGGGCAAACAATTCTGGATCAATCGCCCAGTGGGACATTCGAGGTGCAAGAGGCCACATAGATTTTTTTTCTTATTTTGAGAGGCAATTGGGTAGCCTCAAATCCCGTGTGTGTTTGTGTTCATTCCATTTCCACGCTCTGCCAAGATTGTTATAGTGACTCTGTTCAGAATGTTGAGAAGAAAGGAGGGCGTGGATCCATTTCCCCAGCCACCCAAATCTCCAGTGATCTAATTTGCACCTGCAAAGTGACCTGCCAGGGTTCTTCTCAAACATCACCTCCGCAATCTGATGACCAAACAATTCAATGCCAATTCAAGGTGGCCGACTTGAAGCAAAGTGTGTTGATGGTGAATCTGCATTCTTCAACACCCTTGATTTAAACAAGAGAAAATGGCCACTTGGCTATTCGGCAGCTTATTGAGCTTGCTCTCGGGCACTCTGCATAGTTTGACAAACCAAATTTGACCTCTGTGCATCCTCTGTTTAACACTTGGATTTATTCTTTAACAATATGGTGATTAGATTCTTCCACACAAACCCCTTACTTGGAAAATTATGGCATTCACCATAAAGACTATGGCATGTACTCCCGTGGGCTTCTCCCTTATGACTTGGTCTGGAGCTTGGGTACTGGCTTTGAGTTGATATGGTGGCTCGATTTCATATGTTGTTGTTAACCCGTGTCTTGTGTGTTGCATGATGTTGTGTGCTAACCCCTGACATGTGTTGTGTTGTTTTGTGGCAGGTTTCGTGGAGCTGGAGCGTTGGAGCGTAAATTTGGCCTCCGGGCTAAATTTTGATGAAAACACATAAAACAAAAAAACCAAATTTAGGGCAGAAGCTCAAAAACCACTAAAGAATATGCCCCATGACGTGTCCACGGGCTAGAAAACTCGAAAAAATTCCATAATGCCCGAGAAAAGACAGAAATACAAAGGCTAGGATGATAAATGTGAAGATCATAGAGCCATTTTTTAATCTGGCTACATGCTTTTGGTAGCTAGGGGTACACAAAAAATGGATTCTAAGCGACCAAAAGTTCTCTCTTTTGGTAGCTAACATAACATGAGACTCTACCATTTAACTACTGAAAACAAAAACTCATGTGTGATAACAGCTGAGGTGAATTGAGAGATTTCTGCCGCTTTTACATCTTTGTTGTGCGTCGTGAGCAAAAGCGTAATGCCTGAAATAGATAGATATTAGTCAGAATATTGATTTCCCTATTATATAGGTTTTTAACATAGTATGATGACCCAAAAAATATGGAAGAAATGAGAAGAAGAGTGAAATGATTATATGAGCAACAAAGAGAGAAGCCTACTTTCCGGAAGGCTTGGGAAGACAAGAAGAAACTCAAGATGGATCAGAGGATGAAGGGAACTAAGCCACCCTTTTTCAGGAACAATCCTCAATGAAAACCATCTTTTAGAGAGTCCAATAAGGTTGAAGTGGGTGGGCAGATGCCAACACAACCACCTATGGAATGTTGGGGTTGTAAGTGAAACCATAGGCACAAAGATTGCCCCCACAGAAATGATAAAGTGAGAACTGTCCACAATGTTCAGTAGGCTAAAACAGTGGAGGACATGGGTAGTAGAATACCCAGGATCTACGCAGCCCTGGAAAACAAGCAAACAAAATATCAGTCACACATGATTGAAGTGGAAGGTATGATCAACAACCATGCCTTTACTATTTTAATTGATTTAGGGGCTAGCCATAGTTATATAGATCCTAGAGTGGTGGAAACTTTGCAATTGTCGAGAAGCAAACATGAAAAGTCTTGGTTAGTGTAGTTGGATACAGGAACCAAGAGGAAAGTCACTGAGTTAGTTAAGTCATGTCCAGTGGACATGAATGGACTGAGCACAAAGGCTGAATTGAACATTCTACCTTTAGGTTCTTATGACGGTCTAGTTGGGATGGATTGGTTGGACCAACACCATGCCATCCTGGACTGTCATAACAAGGCATTCACTTTCCTGGATGAGGAAGGAAATCGGAAAATAGTCTAATGAATTGCCAGAGTTGTTGCTATCAGATAAATCTCTGCAATGCAACTGAAGAAGTGCTACAGAAAAGGTTGTCAATTATTTGCAGCCCATGTGGAGGAAACACCTAAGGATAAGGTGTCAAGTATTGGAGATCATGCGGTACTAAAGGATTTTGAAGATGCATTCCAGGAGGTACCCGGATTACCCCCGAAGAGAGATATTGAATTCTCTGTAAACCTGATGCCTGGAGTAGCTTCAGTGTCAAAAACTCCTTACAGAATGAGTACACCAGAGTTGAAAGAACTGCAATTGCAGCTTGAGGAGCTTCTGAAGAAGGGTATATACGCCCAAGTGTGCCACCTTGGGGTGCCCCATTCCTATTCATGATGAAGAAGGATGGAACATTGAGATTGTGTATCGATTTCAAACAGTTGAACAAAGTGACTATTAAGAACAAGTATCCTATGTCGAGGATCGATGATCTCTTTGATTAGTTGAAGGATGCCAAGATATTTTCAAAGATAGATCTCAGGTCAGGATATCACCAGGTAAGAATAAAGGATGAATACATCAGTAAGACTACCTTGAGAACAAGGTATGGTTACTATGAATTCACAGTGGTGCCATTTGGGTTGTCAAATGCACCCATTGTTTTTATGTGCCTAATGAATGGTGTATTTAGGGACTATTTGGACAAGCTTTTCATAGTCTTTTTGGATGACATCCTAGTGTATTCCAAGTTGGAGGAAGATCATGAACAACATCTGAGGATGGTGCTGCAAGTTCTAAGAGAGCACCAACTGTATGCCAAGTTGAGAAAATGCTCGTTTTATCAAAAATAAATCCATTACTTGGGGCATATCATTTCAAAGGATGGGATAGTTGTGGATCTTGAGAAGATTGAGGCCATCAGAGAATGGTCAACACTAAAGAATGTGACAAAATTTAGATCATTTATGGGTCTAGTTGGCTATTACAGAAGGTTCATTGCAGGGTTCTCAAGGATAGCTCACTCTATCACTTCCTTGCAAAGGAAGGAGAAGAAGTTCCAGTGGACAGAAGATTGTGAGAGAAGCTTCCAACAATTGAAGCAATTGTTAACCAGTGCTCCAATCTTGAGGATTGAAAATTTGAATGAAGACTTTGTAGTGTGTACATATGCATGCAAAGAAGGATTGGGAGGAGTTTTTAGTCAGAATGAATTCATAATTTGTTATGAATCCAGAAAGTTGAAAGAGCATGAAAGGAACTATGAAACTCATGATTTGGAGTTGGAATCCATAGTACACGCTCTAAATAAATGGAGGCATTAACTCATGGGAAGGAGGTTCGAACTAAGAATAGACCACAACGGTCTGAATTATTTGTTTGATCAACCAACCTTGAATATGACTTTAATATCAAGCTTATAAAAGAAAAAGAGAACAAAGTGGTTGATGCACTCAGCAGGAGAGTGCATGAACTGCATGCTACAACCTTTAGCATGTACTAAAATGATATTAAAGGAAGAATTTTGGAGGCTGAAAATGCAGATTTGCAGTACAGGGATTCGGTAGCAAAGCTACAACAAGGTGAGATGTCACAGAAAGTGGAAAATTATAAATTGGAAGTTGATGGAATACTTTTGTACAAGAACAAAATTTATGTACCTAATGTCCAGGACTTGAAACTTATTATTTTGAATGAAATGCATAATGTGTCGTATGTTGGGCACCCTGGATATCAAAAAATTGTGGCAGTAGTCAAGAGACATTACTTTTGGCCAGGTATGAACTGACCATGGAGAAAGAGTGATGGGGGACTAAGCTTCCACAGAATGGATAAGGGAAAGGGGGTTGAAAGGTTGGAAAGAGGGGCTAAGCTTAGGGGCTTAATTCCTTTATAATGATAATTTATTATTATTCCAAAGTTGTGTGACAAACATGTTTTTATCCTAAGTCCTAGGAAAGGCATCATGTGCAAAAGGGAACGCATGCAGATCCAGGAAGACAAGTGTCGACCTAGGTGCATGCAGTTAAAGGTTGAAGCATCAGTTGTGTTTGGGGTTCATCCTCCATTCTTTTGTCCGCTGTCTGAAACATGTGGCGTCGGCGTCTGATCTCTACATACCCTCATGTGGCTCTGAAACCAGAAAATCGTGATGTTTTCCTAAGAATCCGATGCATCCTCCATCTGAACCATTTGAGTCTATGTTTGACCTCTACATTGATTCCTTGTCACCCACCCTGAAAGCCGTGTCTCCTGTGTATCCTATGACCCAGTTTATTCACACTGCAAATCCGAGTTCGTGCTTAACCGTTTAGGTTGCTATCTTCTGTGAAACCTAAGCATACCATAATTGTCTATGTAGTGTGTGTTATAACTGTGGGTTGTTGTGGCCATGCAGTCCCTTGGCTGAGTTTGAATTTCTATCATCATCTATTCCTTGTTGAGCCTTACTGTTGTCCTCCTTGTGTTGGAACAAAGCTGAAGAAGCAGGTTGTCAGGCCTATGTGCAACACTCTCTCCAAGTGAGGGAGGTGGTTGTGGTTGAAGAGGCAGGTTGTGAGAAACTCTCTCCAGGTGAGAGAGTGCGCGAGGAAGTGATAACTCCTGGAAGGGGTCTTGTAGCTTCCATAGAGCTTGGAGAATTTTGGTCCAGCTTGTTGTTGAAGCCCGAGGCAAGGGAGGTTTAGCAGCCGAAGGACTGTCTTGTGTGACAGTGAAGGTGTATAGTACTCCTCAGGTGGGATAGGCATGTGGGGAATGAGAGTCTGTGAGTAGTGGGAATAAGTGGCTCCTGGGAGAGAATCCATCCTCATAAACTCTGTGTCTTCATGTTGACCTTTCCTAGCCTAGGATTACCTTGCTCAGTGGAGCTTAGTCCCAACTCAGGGGTGACCTACTACTGAGAGTGATGAGCAACACAGTCTAAGGCTTGGAGGTTCATGGAAGGTCTGCACGTTGTTAGTGGAGTTACTCCGGTTTCAAAGATAAGTATCATTATGTGTTTAATTTCAATTAAAATGCATGTCTATGATGCTTGTATATTTTCATGTATTCCGCTGCATGTATGAATTGTTGTTAATTATATTTAAGTCTGTATGATGGCAGTAACTCTATGTTAAATGTGTTAATTTGATTTAATTCATTTTATATATAAGTGTATGTTCCGCATAGTAGCGTTTCCCGACAGTGGGATTGATGGTCGGGGACGTTATAGGTAGAGTTAGAAAGACTTGTATATCTACCTGAAGAAGATGTGGCTACTAGGAAGAGACCAGCTTGGCTTTGGAACACCTTGCAAGAAGATGAAGGACATGCATCTCCCAAAGGCTCCTTTAGAGAGAGCAAGAGACCACATAAGTTTTCCAGCTATGTGGCACTAATGAGAAACATCATTGATTCAAAACCTTCTACTTTTGAGGAAGCTACTGAGAAGCCAAAATGGAAGGATTCCATGATGGAGGAGTATCAGTCCATCATGAAGAATGATGTATAGGAGGTTGTTCCAAGACTAGAAGAGAAGTCAGTTGTGACTTCCAGATGGATCTACAAGATCAAGCATGTTGCATATGACAACATAGAGAAGTATAAGGCAAGGTTTGTGGCTAGAGGGTTCTCCCGGAAAAAGGGAGAAGACTATGACGAAACCTTTCTCCTGTAGCAAAATACACTTCCATTAGATCAATCATTGCGATTACTTTCGCAATGGGATGGAAATTACAACAGATGGACGTCAAGACTGCTTTCTTGAATGGTGTAATAAAGGAAGAAGTGTACATAGAACAACCACAAGGCTTCGTGATCCATGGTGTTGGCGACGGAAGTCACTCCTGGATTGCTATCAGGAGCAGAGCCCGACGCCCATCAGTTTTGTGTCACGATTTGTTCATAGATGGGTGATCAAATGGAAGGAAACTCTAAACAGTAGTGTCCAACTCTGAAAATAGGCCAGGCATGCATGAGCAAGTGAGGTCTTGTGTAAA
>SNQJ01S0002289.1:212278-244025 GCA_010110895.2 Picea sitchensis
TTCTTCCATAAAGTGCTTCAAATGGGCTCATCTTCAATGATGCATGATACCCATTGTTGTAGGCGAATTCTACCAAGTGTAGGTAGTCTTCCCATCTTGATGGTTTGTCCATCACATACATTCTCAGTATGTCTTCTATTACTTTGTTCACCCTCTCTGTATGTCCATTAGACTTAGGATGATAAGTTTTACTAAAGTTCAAATTCGTCCTGAATCCTTTGAACAATCCTTTCCAGAAATTCAAGGTGAATTTTGGGTCTCTATCAGACACAATAATTTTAGGAATTCCATGCAATCGTGCCACTTCCCTTATGAAAATATCAGCAACATTTGTTTCCTTGTGAGTAGTTTTCAGTGGAATAAAATGGGAAGCTTTTGTAATCTTGTCCACCATCACCATGATCGAATCATGCAGCTTGGCTATTCTTGGTAATCCCATAACAAAATCCATCGTTACTACTTACCACTTCCACTCAGGAATGGGTAAAGGTTGCAGCAACCCTACTGGGTGCCTATGCTCATCTTTAACTTTCTGGCACTCCATAAATCTGGAAATATATTCAACGATCTCTCTCTTCATACCCTGCCAAAATTAATGGCTCTTGACCATTGCTACTGTTTTCTGATATCCAGGGTTCCCTACATAAGGCACATTATGCATCTCCTTCAAAATCATATGTTCAAGCATTGTACATTGGGTACAAAAATTATGTTCTTGTATAGCAGTATTCCATCTGTTTCTAATTTATAAATTTCCATCTTCTGTGGCGTCTTACCCTATTGTAGCTTGGCTACCAATTCTATGTACTGCAAATCTACATTTGCAGCCTCCAAAATTATGCATTTAATATCAGTCTGATACATGCTAATGGTTGTAGCATGTAATTCATGCACCCTCCTGTTGAGTGCATCAACCACTTTATTCTCCTTTCCTTTGATATGATTGATCTCAAAGACGTACTCACACAGAAATTCCAACCACCTACTTTGTCTACGTTTAAGTTTGGCTGATCAAACAAATATTTTAGACCATCATGGTCTGTTCTAAGTTCAAACCTCATTCCCATGAGGTAATTCCTCCATTTCTTTAGAGAATGAACTATGGCTGCCAACTCCAAGTAATGGGTTGCATAGTTCTTCTCGTGCTCTTTTAATTTCCTGGACTCATAACAGATTATGAATCTGTTCTGACTGAGGACCCCTCCCAATCCTTCTTTTCATGCATCAATGCATACTATGAAATCTGCATTTGGATCTGCAATCCTCGGGATTGGAGCACTGGTTAACAGCTGCTTCAATCGCTGGAAACTTTCCTCACATCCCTATGTCCAATGAAATTGTTTCCCCTTTCTTTGTAAGGAAGTGATAGGGTGAGCTATCTTGGAAAACCCTGTGATGAAACTTCTGTAATAACCAGCCAATCCCATGAAGGATCTAAATTATGTTACGTTCCTTGGCGTTGACCATTCTCTAATGGCTTCAATCTTCTCAGGGTCTATCGCTATCCCATCCTTCGAGATAATATGTCCCAAGTAATGGATCAGTTCCTGATAAAACGAGCACTTGATCAGCTTGGCATACAGTTGGTGCTCTCTTATCACCTACAACACCATCCTCGTATGTTGTTTGTGTTCTTCTTCGGTCCTAGAATTCACCAGAATGTCATCCAGGAAGACGATGACAAACTTGTCTAGATAGTCCCTGAATACTCCATTCATCAAGCTCATAAAAACAGCGGACAGTCCAAACAACACCACTGTGAACTTGTAATGACCATACCTTGTTCTAAAGGAAGTCTTGTTGATGTCTTCATCTTTTATTTTTACTTGGTGATATCCCGGTCTTAGATCTATTTTCGAAAAGATCTTTTAATCCTTCAACTGATCGAAGAGATCATCAATCCTCGGCATAGGATACTTGTTCTTCACCGTTACTTTGTTCAATTTCCTGAAATCGATGCACAATCTCAGTGTTCCATCCTTATTCTTTATGAACAGGATCGGGGCACCCCAAGGTGACATGCTTGGGCGTATATACCCCTTCTTCAGAAGTTCTTCAAGCTACAGCTGCAACTCTTTCAGTTCTGGTGCACTCATCCTGTACGGAGCCTTTGACACTGGAGCTGCTCCAGGCATCAAGTTCACAGAGAAATCAATATCCCTTTTCGGAGGTAGTCCATGTACTTCCTGGAATACATCTTCGAACTCTTTAAGTACCTCATGATCCTCAATACTTGACACCTTATCCTTCGGTGTTTCCCCCACATGGGTTGCAAATAATTGACAGCCTTTTCTGTAGCACTTCTTCAGCTGCATTGTTGAGATTTCTCTAATAGTAATAGCTCTAGGAATTCCTTGGACGACTCTCTAATTCCCTTCTTCATCTAAGCAAGTGAATTCCTTGTTCTGACAGTCCAATATGGCATGGTGTTGGTCCAACCAGTCCATCCCAATTAAACAGTCATAAGAGCCCAACGACAGAATGTTCAAATCGGCCTTCGTGCTCAGTCCATTCATGTCTATAGGACATGAATTGACTAACTCTGTGACTTTCCTCTTGGTTCCCGTAGCTAGCTGCACTAACCAAGACTTTTCATGTTTGCTTCTTATCAAATGCAAACTTTCTACCACTCTAGGGTCTATATAACTATGGCTAGCCCCTAAATCAACTAGAATAGTAAATGGTTGGTTTTTTATCATACCTTCTGCTTCCATCATGTGCGACTGATACTCATCTTGCTTGTTGTCCAGGGTTGCGTAGATCCTTGGAATTCTACTGCCCATGTCCTCCACTGTTTCATCTTGCTGAACATTGTGGAGAACTCTTACTTTATCATTTCTTTGGGGGAAATCTCTGTACCTATGGTTTTCTTTACAAACCCAACATTCCATAGCTGGTGGCCTTGACATTTGCCCACTCACTTCAACCTTCCTAGGCTCTAAGAGACGACTGTTCTTGAGGACTTTTTCTGAAAAAGGGTTGTTTATTTCCCTTCTACCTATGTTCTTTCTTGAACTTTTTCTGGTTATCCCAAGCCTTCTGAAAGGTAGGATTTTCTCTTTGTTGTTCAAATAAGCACTTCGCTCTTCTTATCGTTTCTTCCATAATATTTGGGTCATCATACTGAATCTTATCCCCAATAGGAGGTGGTAATCCACTCAGGTACCTCTGAATCTTGACAGACTCATCTTTGATGAACGGAACATACTTCAGTAATTCCAAAAACTTTTGTTCATACTCATCAATGGTATTGTTGTCCAACTTGAGTTCAAAGAACTATTTCATATTTCTGTCATAATATCTTTTAGTTAAGTATTTCCTCTCGAAATACCTCATGAATTCTTTCCATGTGATTTCCCTTTCCCTGATGTGTTGCACCTGCACAAGTTGATCCCACCACGTGGATGCCTTTCCCTTCAATTGATACATGGAAATTCTGCCCTCTGCATGAGAGGAATGGCAGTTGAAAGTATTTCCTCATACCCAACAACTAGGTTTCAGCATCTTCCTCCTTCTTATGTTCTCCATCAAACATTGGAGGCTTGATCTTGTTCATTTCCCCTTTCAATTCATCCATCCCAGATCTCCTGTTCTTTTTGGTAGGAGATGGGTTTGAACTGTTGTGTGCTTCCCTACTGGAATGCTTTAGGGAGCGACGATGATGTCTCCTGACACTCCTTGATCTTCTTTTCCTCTTAGGGGTCCTGCGATTCTCTGTCTTGCTTGAGTCACTCTCCTTTTTCAATTTATTTTCTATTCTTTCCAGATTCTTCAACATCCTTAAGTTGAATTCACCCTGCCTATCCCTGACTTTCATGAGCTTTTAGCTATCATCTCGGCGAGCCTGGCATCTTTCTGCAATATTTCAATGATTTTCATCATATGTCCTTCCTTATCCATCTCTTTTCCTTGCC
This sequence comes from Picea sitchensis, assembly GCA_010110895.2. NCBI lineage: Eukaryota > Viridiplantae > Streptophyta > Pinopsida > Pinales > Pinaceae > Picea > Picea sitchensis. The sequence goes on from SNQJ01S0002289.1 coordinate 216,193, forward strand.
CATTAGAGTTTGACCCTTCGACTCATAAGTTGACATTCCTTCCTTCTCTTTCGTTCTCTGAATTGGAGGTAATTCGCACCTCTTCCATTCCCTGTTGTCAACGACAACACTATTCGGTTCTGGCACTTGCTAATCTTCTGCAAACACACATGCAGACAATAGGGATTTGTCAGGTCGTCATTCCTAGCAAATTCCACACATTCAAAACCATTCTGATTTAAGAAAATGCTTCGACTTTACAAATTGTCCGAGTTCTTCTCGGCTCTGTAATTTTCGGGTGATAGCTCCCTCTTTCTCCCTACCCTCATAACCAAAGGTCATGACAAATGCTAGACTACTATGTGCTACTCAGGCTTTCGACCTTTGAAGAGCTTAAGGTACACACATCTATCTCCCAGAGTTTCGATTTACTGAATTCGCGTAAATCGGGTGGATCAACTGTCCATGTTTACCCAACATCCAATGGTAAAAAAAACGTCCACTACAGTTCTTCCATATTCAAAGATATCGGGACTTCGGAACTTCGGGTTTTGGGTTTTCGGTAACTGGGAGTTCATGATGTAGCGACCCCAAATATCTTGTCACTTCAATCATTGAATTTCGATACACGAGTTCTTGTACGAGATCCAACAATCCTCGATGATTTGGATCTAACGGTCCAGATCTTTTTGGAGTTTCGTGAACTGGGAGTTCACGATGTAGAGACTCCAAATCTCTTTTCGCTTCAATCCCCGAATTTCGATATGGAAATTCATGTATGAGATCAATGACTATGAGCCTCCCCTGATCCGATGATTCAGATCTCTCCTACACTTACACCTATCAAGCTCTTCAGCCCTAACTTCCTCACTAGTTGGCTGGATCCGATGGCTCACGGGATTTTGACACTTCTTCCTGGAAGCGCTCCACCGTCTGATTCTACCCTTGTTAATCTCTTTCATGATTCGGGACTTGGAGTGACCAAGAATTTGGCCTGTGCTCCAAGTTCACGATCCTTGAATTCATGAAATGATCCAACGGTTCAAACCAACCACGATCAACGACCCACATTTATTCTGGATCCTAGGGTGGCAAGTTTCTCCATCCACTAACCACCTTGCAAATTCTAGCTATCTTACGGTCCTCGCGATTGCGCGAGTTCTCCACATAGAATTCTGACCGTCCAACTCTGCTTCTCAAGGACTTCTGGCCAATGACTTGGTACCCTCCTTCTGAACTTTCATCTACTTGATCCAACACTTATGGAGTGGAGTTCTCTCTCTCCCTGTGGCCATATACCACAGTGGTTGTAGTTTTATAATACCGCTACACCTCCTGAGCTTGTAACACGGTCAAGTAGTCTGTTGACACTCAAAAACATTCTAAGGTCTGAAATTAACCCTCTAGAATAAATTTCTTCTCAAACCCTCGGTCCAAAGACCACTTATTCAACCCATCCAGGCTCAGCGTTGAAACCAGGCTATGATACCATACTCTAACGCCCCCGGCCATCAACCCCACGGTCTGGCCAACGCTACTATGCAGAAAAACACTTCTGGAACACATTATGCATTCTAATGAACTTAAAACACTTAATTACAGTTAAACACAGAATTACTACTATCATTTCAGAATTAATGGAAATAACAATAATTCATATGCACAACGAAATACATGATAACATTGCAAGAATCACAGGTATGCAATTTAATTAATTATAGAATTACAAAAGATAGTGACACTTATCTTTGAAATTGTCACACACCACCAACTGCGTGTAGACCTTCCACGAACCTCCCAGCCTTAGACCACGTTGCTCATCACTCTCAGCAGTAGGTCACCCCGAGCTGGGACTAAGCTCCACCGGGTAAGGAATCCTAGGCTAGGTAAGGTTTACAGGAAGAATACACGTAAAAGAAGGAGGATTCTCTCCCAGGAACCACTTATGCCCACTACCCACAGACTCTCCTTCCCCACATGCCTGTCCCACCCCAGGAGTATACACCTTCTCTATCACCTAGATAGTCCTTCCGTTGCTAACCTCCCTTGCCTTGGGCTTCAGTAACAGACTGGACTGGAAACCTTCGAGCTCTGTGGCAGCCACAGGGCTCCTTCTAGGAGCTCTCTCCTTCCTCTCAGCACTCTCTCACAGGCTTGGTAAAACCTTCCTCTTCAACAACAATCACCTCCCTCACCTGGAGAGAGGTTACACACAAGTCATACAACCGGTTTCCTTAATATCGTTCTCGTACAAAGCAGAAAAACAACAAGGCTAAACAATGAACATACAACAACAACAAACCACACCTAACCAAGAACTGTGTGGACGCCATAGTCAACTGGGACAACAAACACGGGTTTCTCAAACAGATGACAGACAGATGCTTCAACCCAACCAGGCTCAACAATTACGGGACATTCGATTTTCCCAACCATCCATACAGAAAAGACTCATGATTCTGGGTTTCGGGGATGCGTGATAAGAAATCCACGCGAAGGTCGAACACAGACTCGACGGTTTTGATAGAGGGCTTACCGATTGCTCCAGAAATCAACACAGGATTTTTTTGGTTTTCAGAATTGCGTGAGGGTATTCTTGCAGAGGTCATACGAGATTCCCGATTCAAACAGTCGATAGTAGAATGGAGGAGGATCCCCCATCATGGCTCAACAAATTTTAACTGCATGTTCTTGGGTTGACAGTTGTCACCCATGAATCTCGTTCCTTCCCATTTGGAAGTCACTCGTCCTTCCAAAGAACTTAGGATAAAACATCACATTTACACAGCTTTGGAATAGTAAGAATTTAATATTATTCTCAAGGGTTTAAGCCCCCTCAGCTTAGCCCCTCTTCCAACCTCTCAGCTCCCTCTCCCTTACCCAATCTTTGTGGATGCTTAGTCCCCCATCAATCGTTCATCGTGGTCGGTCTGCACGCAAAGATGTTTTGTATTAATATTGTGCATAATTACATGTACAAAACAAATCAGGCTCCTAGCCTTCAACACTTAGGCGCCCTGGCCTAATAACACATAATCCCACTAGATTATATGACTTGGCTCACCAGCCTATAAAACATAATTTCAATTGATAATGCAAGATTTATACTTCATAGACATGATTTACAACAGGGCTCGGCCTTGGGGACATTACAATCCCCTCCCCTTATTTTTGCACTGTCCTCAGTGAAACTTTATACTACATCTACAAGCTTTTCAAAATTTTCAAAAAGATGCAGGTGCTCTGCTCGCATAACATCTTCATGCTCCCATGTCGCATCCTCAATACCTTACCAGGTCCACTGGACCTTTATAAGCCCTATAGATCGATTCCTAAAGTGATTGATGGAATTTTAACTTTCTGGCACTTTTTGATTTTAATATCAGTCTGATACATGCTAATGGTTGTATCATGTAATTCATGAACCCTCCTACTGAGTGCATCAACCACTTTCTTCTCCTTTCCTTTGATATGCTTGATCTCAAAGTCGTACTCACATTGAAATTCCAGGCACCTACTTTGTCTAGAATTTAAGGTTGGCTGATCAAACAAATATTTCAGACCGTTATGGTATGTTTTGAGTTCAAACCTCCTTCCCATGAGGTAATGCCTCCATGTCTTTAGAGCATGAACTATGGCTGCCAACTCCAAGTCATGGGTTGCATAGTTCTTCTTGTGCTCTTTTAATTTCCTAGACTCATAAAAGATTATGAATCCGTTCTGACTGAGGACACCTCCCAGTCCTTCTTTGTATGCATCAGTACATGCTATGAAATCTTCATTTGGATCTGCAATCCTCGGGATTGGAGCACTAGTTAACAACTGCTTCAATCGGTGGAAACTTTCCTCACATACCTCTATCCAGTGAAACTGTTTCCCCTTTCTTTGTAAGGAAGTGATAGGGTGAGCTATCTTCGAAAACCCAGCGATGAACCTTCTATAATAACAAGCCAATCCCATGAAGGATCTAACTTTCGTTACGTTCCTTGGCACTAACCATTCTCTAATGGCTTCAATCTTCTTAGGGTCTACCGCTATCCTATCCTTCGAGATAATATGTCCCAAGTAATGGATCTGTTCCTGATAAAACGAGAACTTTCTCAGCTTGGCATACAGTTGGTGCTCTCTTAGAACCTGTAACACCATCCTCAGATGTTGTTCATGTTCTTCTTCGGTCCTGGAATACACCAGAATGTCATCTAGGAAGACGATGACAAACTTGCCTAGATAGTCCTTGAATACTCCATTCATCAAGCTCATAAAAACAGCGGGTGCATTTGACAGTCCAAACAGCACCACTGTGAACTCGTAATGACCATACCTTATCCTAAAGGCGGTCTTGTTGATGTCTTCATCTTTTATTATTACTCGGTGATATCCCGATCTTAGATCTATTTTCGAAAAGATCTTTGCATCCTTCAACTGATCGAAGAGATCATCAATCCTCAGCAGAGGATACTTGTTCTTCACCGTTACTTTGTTCAATTGCCTGAAATCGATGCACAATCTTAGCGTTCTGTCCTTCTTCTTTACGAACAGGACTGGGACACCCCAAGGTGACACGCTTGGGCATATATACCCCTTCTTTAGAATTTATTCATGCTACAGCTGCAACTCTTTCAGTTCTGGCGCACTCATCCTCTATGGAGCCTTTGACACTAGAGCTGCTCCAGGCATCAGGTTCACAGAGAAATCGATATCCCTTTTCGGAGGTAGTCCAGGTACTTCCTAGAATACATATTCATACTCTTTAATTACCTCATGATCCTCAATACTTGACACCTTATCCTTAGGTGTTTCCCCCACATGGGCTGCAAATAATTGACATCCCTTTCTGTAGCACTTCTTCAGCTCCATTGCAAATATTTCTCTAATAGTAACAGCTCTAGGAATTCCTTGGACGACTCTCTGATTCCCTTCTTCATCTAAGAAAGTGAATGCCTTGTTCCGACAGTCCAATATGGCATGGTGTTGGTCCAACCAGTCCATCCCAATTAAACATTCATAAGAGCCTAACGACAGAATGTTCAAATCGACCTTCGTGCTCAATCCATTCATGTCTACAGGACAAGACTTGACTAACTCCGTGACTTTCCTCTTGATTCCTATAGCTAGCTGCACTAACCAAGACTTTTCATGTTTACTTCTTATCAAATGCAAACGTTCTACCACTCTAGGGTCTATATAACTATGGCTAGCCCCTGAATCAACTAAAATAGTAAATGGTTGGTTTTTTATCATACCTTCTAATTCAATCATGTGTGACTGATACTCAGCTTGCTTGTTTTCCAGGGCTGCGTAGATCCTTAGAAGTCTACTGCCCATGTCCTCCATTGTTTCATCTTGTTTAACATTGTGGAGAACTCTTAGTTTATCATTTATGTTGGGGCAATCTTTGTACCTATGGTTTTCTTTACAACCCCAACATTCCATAGGTGGCGGCCTTAACATTTTCCCACTCACTTCAACCTTCCTAGGCTCTCTAAGAGAGGGTTTTTCTTGAGGAATGTTTCTGAAAAAGGGTGGTTTACTTCCCTTCTGCCTCTGTTCTTTCTTGAACTTTTTCTGGTCATCCCAAGCCTTCCTAAAGGTAGTATTTTCTCTTTGTTGTTCAAATAAGCACTTCTCTCTTCTTATCGTTTCTTCCATAGTATTTGGGTCATCATACTGAATCTTATCCCCAATAGGAGGCAATAATCCACTCAAGTACCTCTGAATCTTGACAGACTCATCTTTGATGAACGAAAAATACTTCAGTAATTACAAAAACTTGCATTCATACTCATCAATGGTCTTGTTGTCCAGCTTGAGTTCAAAGAACTCTTTCATATTTCTGTCATAATATCTTTTAGTTAAGTATTTCCTCTCGAAATACATTTTGAATTCTTGCCATGTGATGTCCCTTTGCCTAATGTGTTGCACCTGCACAAGTTGATCCCACCACATGGATGCCTTTCCCTTTAGTTGATAAATGGAAATCCTGCCCTCTGCATGAGAGGAATAATTATGCAGTTGAAAGTATTTCCTCATACCCAGCAACCAAGTTTCGACATCGTCCTCCTTTTTATATTCTCCATCGAGTGTTGGAGGCTTGATCTTGTTCATTTCCCCTTTCAATTCATCCATCCCAGATCCCCTATGATTTCTGGTAGGAGATGGGCTTGAAATATTGTGTGCCTCCCTACTGGAATTATTTGGGGAGCGACGATGATGTCTGTTGACAGTCCTTGATCTTCTTTTCCTCTCAAGGGTCCTGTGACTCTCTTTCTTGCTTGAGTCACTCTCCTTTTTCAATTTATTTTCTATTCTTTCCATATTCTTCAACATCCTTAAGTTGAATTCACCCTACCTATCCCTGACTTTCATGAGCTTTCGGCTATCATCTCGGTGAGCCTGGCATCTTTCTACAATCTTTCAATGATTTTCAACATATGTCCTTCCTTATCCATCTCTTTTCCTTGCCCATTATAGTTTGACCCTTCGACTCCCAAGTTGACATTCCTTCCTTCTCTTTCATTCTCTGAATTGGAGGCAATTTGCACCTCTTACATTCTTTTCTCTCAACGACAACCCTATTCGGTTCTGGAACTTGCTAAGCTTCTGCAAACACACGTGCAGACAACAGGGATTTGTCAGGTCATCATTCTTAGAAAATTCCACACATTCAAAACCATTCTGATTTAAGAAAACGATTCGAATTTACAAATTTTTCGAGTTCTGCTCGGCTCTATAATTTTCGAGTGATAGCTCCCTCTTTCTCCCTACCCTCGTAACCAAAGGTCATGACCAATGCTAGACTACTAGGTGCTACTCAAGCTTTCAACCTTCTAAGAGTTTAAGGTACACACATATATCTCACGGTGTTTTGATTTACCGAATTCACGTAAATCGGGTGGATCGATAGTCCACGTTCACCCAACATCCAACGGTAAAAAAAAAAATCCGCTACAGTTATTCCGTCTTCGAAGATTTTGGAACTTTGGGTTTCAGGTTTTCAGTAACTGGGAGTTCATGATGCAGCGACTCCAAATCTCTTGTCACTTCAATCCACGAATTCCGATACACAATTTATTGTACGAGATCCAACGATCCTCGATGATTTGGATCTAACGGTCCAGATCTTTTCAGAGTTTCGTGAACCAAGATTTCACGATGCAGCGACTCCAAATATCTTGTCACTTCAATCCCCGAATTCTGATATGGAAATTCATGTATGAGATCAACGACTGTGAGCCTCCCCTGATCTGACTGTCCAGATCTCTCCTACGCTTACACCTATCAAGCTCTTCAGCCCTAACTTCCTCGCTAGTTGGTTGGATCCGACAGCTCACGGGATTTCGGCACTTCTTCCTGGAAGCGCTCCACCGTCTGATTCTACCCTTGTTAATCTCTTTCGTGATTCGGGACTTGGAGTGACCAAGAATTTGGCCTGCGCTCCAAGTTCACGATCCCTGAATTCACAAAATGATCCAACGGTTCAAACCAACTGTTGTAAGAGATATTGAAAATTTCTGATATTACTTAGGCACTTTCGCCCAAATTTAACAACACTGTGATCAACAATCACAGAAGGGCTTTGCCAGGAGTCCCACCTGGAGCCTTCGCATGGGATTTCATTGGTGAAATATTTCAATTTCTGGGATTTCTTAGGAAGCCCAACCTCCGTGAATTGTATGACAGTCGAACACTGAAATATGGAAGTTTATTCACAACTTTCATTTACTGCGAACCAACCATTGTATTTTACAGACCCGAAGGAAACCGCTTGTTGTTCGCCAACAAGAACAAACTGGTAGTCAGCACATGGCCAGCTCAGTCAAAAATCTCTTCGGAACTTCTTTTCTTAATGCCACTGGAGAATATTCCAAAAGGTTGAAGAGAATGCTCATGACATTCCTCAGGCTAGAGGCTCTGCACAAATTCGTCGGGGGAGTGGATTCGATTACCAGACATCACCTGGCCGAACACTGGATCGGCAGAGACGAGGTGATAGTGTTTCCGCTCATCAAGCATTACACCTTCTCCCTGGTTTGTGACTTATTTTCTAGCATAAACAATCAGGACGACCAAGCCAGGCTTCTGTGTAATTTCATGTTGTTGTTGAAAGGAATGCTACAAATTCCCATAGATCTGCCCGGTACAAGATTTAACAAAGCCAAACAAGGAGCTAATGCCATTCGTGAACATATTGAGGCCATCATTCATGAGAGGATATTTTCATTGAAGGAGACAACTCATGCATCACCTTATACTACCGATGGTGCCGTTCCAAGTGGACTTGTTACTCCCACGGGCTTTGCTAACATGCTTCATTTGGCTCTAGCTGGAGTGTACAATCCAATGAGTTTATTGCAGGATAGTGGTGATGAAGATCAGGCCCAGGAAAGAGTTAACAAATTAGCGAAAGCATTGAAGGACGAAAAACTAGGATCAAGCCTTCGAGTTGCAAGCATTGGTATGATAAGTTGTCTTATACAGAGAGATGAAGGTCGTGCACCCATGCGACATTGATTTCACTGGTCCTCTATGTTCGACAACACAGGTATTCCAACAGAGGACGAACACCTTCAGTAACCTCTCACATAACCAAATCAAAGATCAACACACCGATGTTTTCACGTGGTAAAACCCCTACGGGGAAACATCCACGGCCCCAGCCAACGCGGCCACTTGGAGCAGTTTATGCCCCGTACCCAACGCCGCCACTTGGAGCAGCTTTATTAATGCAAAGAAAAGATTACAGAGATTTTACAAGAGAGTTTTCTCACAATCGACATCGGCAAATGACCCTCCATGCTCTTTAAATAGATCATGGACCAAATCGCAAGTTGCCACCGATCACCGGTCGCTAAGATCGAGAGTATGAACCGCCTGATCAATTTGCTGCCCGAACATATCGCGGATCAATGGATTTTCCTAACTACAAATGCATACTAATGCATGTACTAAAGAAAACACAATTTTACCTAACGACATATTAGGACCAAGTAGATCTTTAACTCCTAAATGTCTAAATATCCCAACATCCCCCATAGAACAACTTGGGAGAGGATTGAAGGATTTACAATAATGACACAATAGGAGAAGGAAGGAGGCATTAGAGCCTATCCCCTTAATGACAGCTTCATGAACTCTATAGATCGAAGTTTGGAAAACTTCGATTCTGTAAGAGACCTTGTGAAAATGTCCGCAACTTGATATTCTATAGGAAAGATCACTCAATAACTTCTGATCATGAATAAGCTTGGATGAAGCGCATGTGTAGCCTGCGTTTGCTACTACCGGATGTTGAATTCGGTCTTTGGCGATCTTGATGGCACTTTGATTGTTACACAAAAGGTTGGTCAGATTTTGTTTCTCGAATCCAAACTCGAAGTGGGATATGTCAAAGCCATGCGTTTCCTCGACTTGCATTTACCGCCGCCTCTGCATCGCCTCGCTAAAGAAAGTGAAATAGCATGTTGTTTTACAGCCCGCGACGTCCTCAACCAAGGCTGAAAACATAACCTCGCAGACTCGAATACCTGTGGGTCCCATCCTAACTGGAATAGTGAAACCAACCAATAAGGAGTCCCCCTAACTATAATGTATCCCAAACCTAACAAGCATTTCACGAATATATAGCTAAGTATCCTTTAGTCAGTTTCCAATGGCTTTCATGGGTGTTTTCATATATCGGGCAACAAGACCAACAACAACAAAGGAAAGATCGTGATGGGTATGAGTCAAGTATAAGAGGCTACCAACTAACTGAATGGTTGTGGTGGCATCAACTTCTCGAGAAGTACAGGTGGTAGTAAGCTTGACTCCATCGAAGGGAGAAGGGTTGGTTTACAATCGCCCATGTGAAAGCCATGAAGAAGGTCACAAGCATACTTTAGACTGAAAGAAAATTCCTTCATTAGTTTGGTAAAACTTGGAGGCCAAGGAAATAGTGCAAAAGCCTAAGTCTCACATTTCAAATTTCTTCTTAAGGTTGGTTTTCACATGGTTTTAAAAGTTTTGAGTCACCAAGAAGCGATGGGCGGTCATCAACATAAAGGACAAGGATGATGAGATGATTTCCTACTTTCTTGGTATAGAGACATTAGGATCTAATGGCATCTAGAGAATCCAGCTGGCAATAAGAAAGCTATCCATTTTGGCATACCAAGCTCGAGCTTGCTTGAGACCATAAAGAGAGATTTCTTGAGGCGACAAAAAAAAGGCTAGCTAGAGTCATTATTATGGCAAATCCGTGGAGGTTGTTCCATGTAGATTTCTTTCAAATCGCCATGCAAGAAGGCATATTTAACATCCATCCATGGACCTCCCATTTATGTGGAGAGGCAGCAAGGACAAGAACAATGCGATGGAATTCATTTTGGCTACAAAGGGCAAGGTTTCATTATAGTCAATGCCTTCAACCTCGAAAATCCTTTGGCAACTAATCTAGCCTTGTGTCTTCTTAATACTTCCATCTCGATGCATACTTAGTTCTATACCCATTTTCATCTAACAAGTTTCTTTCCTTTTGAAGAGGTACAAGATCCCAAGTATCGCTTCCCATTAAAGAATGATACCTCATTCATTGTTGTATCCCAACTGGATGACCTAAAGCTTCCTCAAGAATGTCTCCTCGATCAAGGATTTTCTGAAACTTGTTTCAAAAGAGAAGAGGTTCGCTTAGAACGGTGAACGCGGTCCGACGCTTTCTGGACTGGCGATCAATTAACAGATCACCAGCTGTTTCTCGTTGAACTAATTCCATCTAGGGAAGCGTGGAACTGGGTGTTTGTTCAAGTTCAAAGGAATCATCTGAGGAATGTCAGCAGGCGGAGCAAGCGGAGGTGGATTTTCATCCTCACTTCTCTCAATATCCTAAGAAAAAATCCGCATTAGAAAATTAAGAAGGCAATAACCGCCAGCGATGGCTCAAGAAGCCGAGGAAGGCACACCAACAATTATGCTCGCAGGCCAAAAGATTTTCAACAAATTTAACATCTCTTCTAAGAATAATTTTCATTACAATGTGGCTAAAGAAGTCTATAACCTTGACATATTCAATAACCAACAAATATACACTTCTCCCTTTAGGTCGCAATGCTTCCGCTTTTCTCGTCATGAATGTGAGCCCATGCTATGATACCAAATACACGGAAGTGACTTACATCTAGTTTTAATTTTAGAACCAAGCTTCTTTCTGTTACATTTTTAAGAGCCTTTGTGGAGGCGATTGACTATGTAATTTGCACGCTTGATTATTTCAATAATCAGACTTAACTCTTTAGATTGGATCATACAATTAGCCATTTCTTTAATACTAGTTCTTTCTCTCGCCAACACCATTTTGTTGTGGTGTATATGGAATAGTGTTGCATTTGGATGCCCCGTAGCAGAATTGTAAAATTATTGTTCACATATTCTATTTCCATTATTTGTTCTTAACCTTTGAATTTGATGTCCGCATTGCTTTTCTACAAGGGCCTTGTAGGCCAAAACTTGTCAAAACTTCACTTTTAAGTTTTAAAAAATAAAAAAAAAAAAAAAAAAAAAAAAAAAAAAAAAAAAAAAAAAAAAAAAAAAAAAAAAAAAGAAGGGGAGAAGAAAAGAGGACCACACAAATCACTACAAACAAGATGTAAAGGGGACTCCAAGGCGTACAAGAGGCATCGCTTTATCGTAACCGTCTCCGATGATGTTTGTCGAGGACACAATCTAACACACACACCATTCTCGCATGAAAAAAAACAAGAGGGCGACCTACCACCATCCGTTGATTATATTAGGTTGGCTGCAATGAGCTTATAGTTTAGATGACCAACCACTCATGCCAAAGTTTGCTCAAGTCATCGCCATGAGCAACAAAACTGATGAAAAGTTGACTCACCCAAAGTTGCCAAACTTGTACAACTTGGTAATATCATCATCAATTCCAGTTGTAAGAACATGTTTAGGATCTTTTAGATCCTTGATTACAACTTGGTGAGGTGAAAACTCAACGGTTTTACCTTCACCTCGAATGAGTGATTTGATATACCGAGAAGGTTACAAGAAAGATCTGGGAACACATAATACATCATTAAAATGACCATTTTGTACCTAAATTGTTCCGCATCCTACAACACTAAAGATCTATCATCACCAACAAATACTTGGTGTTACATTCATTTAGACCAGAAAAATATGGCTTTATCCTTAGCCATATGATAAGATGCTCCCTTTAATCAATAAGCCACTCATCAAGAAGAAGTAGTAGTAGAAGGTGTATTGAAGAAAACCGTAAGCGTAAAGTGCATGTCCACAGAGAAGAAGAAGAAGAGGAACTTCACACCATGTTGTGCTTCTTCATCACGCTTAGCCATCTTCTTGAAACATTTTGGACTCATCATGACCATCTTATTACAAAGTTGCAATGTTTGTTAGTATTCTTTATATTTTGATCCCTTGTCACCATTAGGAGCTAAATCTATCTAAATGGGTTTGGGACCCTTAGGTTGTTTATTGCCAGCTGCAGGATGTTAAGCCTCTGGGATACTGGCTTATCTTTCCGCTGGCAACTAAGGCTTTGTTTGACGTACCTACAGTGTTGATCACTCAAGTTGTACAAGCTTATCTTCCTCTAATCAAAGGAAGTACAAAAGGACTCAAGAGGGTTCTACATATTTCCCTAGAGCTCCTTTCATGGCATAAAAGGTAGATACAAACAATGTAATATGCACTTACCTAGCTTAGAAAGAATAAGATATATGCAACGTTGTTCCTTCATTTTTATGTTTCTAGCCCTATACATAAAAAGTTCTGAGTGTTTTAAACTTCTAGATAGATAGTCTCAAGGCAAGAAAAATCACTCTTTGACTCAAGTTGGGTCAGTATTTCTGATTTTTCTAACTCGCTGTGCTCGAATAATATTGAGTTTACTCAACACTGACTAATCTTGTCCCAAGCTTCTTCGGGTCATCAACTCCTTGAAGATTGAATCTGTGTTTGGTACCTTAGATCAAGAGAGAGATGGACATTCCAATTAGTCCACGCGGCTTCACATTCCTATTATCCCATTTGGATTTCTTATCATCATCAGTGGGGGTTGTTTCTTTTCCCATGGTAATCCGATACGTGCCTTTACTTCTTAATAAATCTTCCATATGGGATCTCCATTGAAGTAGTTGTCGCTGGTAAGAATGACAAGCATTCTGTGGTGTTTATATTAAATATGTAGATAATGCAGATTTAAAACGAAAACTAATGACCTTGATGGAAAGATCTCAAAAGTTGCGCGGTTTTAAAAACGGCACTGAAAACGGATCTCCGATGTGAGAGTTATGCCCCTTTAAAAAGGCATAAACGGTAACCAAATAACCATGTGATAGTGTAAGTTACTTTATGAAGGACCCACCTTTTATAAAGAGAAGTGGGATCACTTTACAATGAGGTTACCTTATAACAGAAAATTTGTACGCAAAATAACTCTAAAATAAAATATAAAGCTACTCTATAGTGATTCACTTTTATACTTGAAGGAAATGCACTTCTTTACAATTTTAGCATGAACTTTTCAAAAGTAACAAAAGAGAGACTTGAACTCAAGACCTCTTTACTCTAATAAGGCAAGTTTTAACCAACGGGTCTAGCAAAACATATTGTAATGTTCGGGGAAGGAGGATTGGGTGTTGTTGTTGTTGTTGTTTTTGTTTTTGTTGTTGTTGTTGTTGTTGTTGAGAGCATGCTCCAAAAAAAAAAACTATTTTCACACAAGAAAAATTTCGCTTCCTCATGACAATAAGGGTTAGATCTCGGTTATTTTACTTCCGTGAAGATGCACCTTTTCCTATCTCGCTTAATTTGTCGACCGCATTAACGCCTGGGGAAAAGAGCATACACAGATCTAAAAGAGTAGCATCCCGGAAAAATAAAACCGGTAAATAAAATCAAAACTTTGCAAAAATTTAAAATGCGATTCGCACTTTATACCTCCTCGATTCGGGACCAAATGGTCGTGATCTTGGGCAAACGGAAACCTTTTGAGTGAAAAGCAGTGCGTTCCCGAATGAAAAGCATGCTCCGTGACGCAATGGAACAGTCCTTTTCAGCCCATAAATGTACATAAATCCTAGAAAATGGATATGAGGCAACTCGGCTTCAATGCATCTCGATCTACAAATGATGGTCTTCAAACAGCACTCGATACCATGTTCAAAAACACGTATTCCAACATAGGATTAAAACCTTCAGTAACCACTCACTAACTAGATCAAATATCAACACACCGATGTTTTCATCTGGTAAAACCCCTACGGGGAAACATCCACGACCCCAACCAACGCGGCCACTTGGAGCAGTTTATTAATGCAAAGAAAAAAATTACAGAGAGATTTTACAAGAGAGTTTCTCACAATCGATCATTGGAAAATGACCCTCCATGCTCTTTAAATAGAAATCATGGACCAATCGGGTGTTAAGCCACGGATCAATGGCCGTTAAGATCGAGGAGAGTATGAACCGTCGGATCACTCTATGTCGAGAACATATCGTGACCGTTGTATTTCCTAACTACAAATGCATACTAAAGAAACACACTTTTACCTAACGACATATTAGACCAAGTAGATCTTAACTAACTCCTATGTGTCTAAATATCCTAACACTCTGTAAACCAATGTTACAAAGAAGAACCTTTACTTCGCCATGCGGAGCCACCTCTGTCCAATTTCCTTAAACTGGACAAACTTAAAGGATACAAGGAAATGCAGTATACACCTTCACGAGATCGGCAATGGCACATGTATACGGTCATCGACAAGCCATCTATCTGCAAAATGTTTCTCCGTACGCTTGTTAGGCAGCCTAAATTTGTTGACCGAAAAGGAGACTCAAACACATCAATAATTGCCAATAGTGTCGTGAAATCTTTGATGGGAGTTTTAGAAGAATTAGAGGTGCATGCCCATAATGCAAATGCTAAATCTGATCATGTGCACATGTTCCTTTATATATTGCGTGCACAAGAATTAAGTGATCTCATTACTAATTCCAAGAAAGTAGAGATAACCCGTGGCAAGGAATATGTTGCAGTGGTTGAGTTTCTACATGATTTAGCTTACCAGGTGCATGATATGCTTGGTGTTCGTATGCACCAGCTAGCAGTTGGAGAATGGGAGATCGGGTTTTGACTAGACTCAGTGGGAGTGGCAAATGGAGCATGGAGGATTGTAGTAATGAATCCTACTGGGCATACTTGTACTGTGCATATATATCGAGAGGTGCAGGATACAAACAAACATGAAGTTGTGTACCAGTCCCCATTGTCTGTGGTTGGGCCTCTGGATGGGATTCCTGTGGCAGCACGATACCAATCCCTGGACATTATTGAACGGAAGCGTCTTATAGCAATGAGGAATAAACAACGCCATTCCTATGTTACTGCAAAGTATAGGTCCTTTTTCAACTCGACCCTTGTTGTTGAAGCACCCTCGATTCTTCATAAAAAATGACCTCGACATGACCTGCACTATAAGTCGAGTCAAGTATTTCATGTAGTGATAAGGTAAATTGGTGTTTAAAGTTGAGAAATGATATGGAAAGCAGTGATTACAAGTCCAGCCAGAACAAAGATACTAGGGTGATTGGTTAGGTCTTGAATAATTTCTTAGTGCAGTAACAATGTAGTTTAGGGTTTACAATGAACAGGTAGATACAAAGGAGAGAGGTGTATTGGGTTTAGGGAGCAATGTTGAGCCAGTGAATGGAGATAGTGCCAGGAAAGAAATGAAGTCGTTTTCTAAGTTCAATATAGAACAATACCAGTGAATGGAGACCAAACGATTGCAGTGGGATAGAATGCAAGCTCAAATCTATGGATTCCCAGATCAACATTGGACACTCAATATCATTGATCCAAGAACAACATGGTAGTGATGTAGTCTGAGAATGAAATGATCTAGAATTGTAGAAATCCCGACCTGGAGTTGGAGCCTGAGAAATACTGTCGAGCCCATCCAAGGGGCCTTTGTTATCAATTTGGGTGATCATACGCATTATCTGAGCGATGACACCCATCATTAAAATCAAATCATACAAAGGATCATCCATACGCCACTTGTCAAAGATTAGTAACGGTAGCGCATCTGGCAATCGCAGAGTCCAAAGAAGGCAAACCGTTTCATATTTCCCGGAACACAAAGAGATTTATTTTAGATTTTTCTTTTAAAAGACTGATTGATGTAACAGAGAAGAGGAGGGCGAGCTGGGGAAAACCTCTTTCAAAGAGGGGCTCTTTTTTGTAAGCCGAGTTATTTTGTAAGCCAAGAATGGAGTAATACAGAAGACATATTTACTTGAGACTGTGAGATTCATCACGGTCGATTCTTTCAGTATGTTCTCCCTGATGTCATTATCATATTGTTTATCTCTTCCTCATTTCAGTTGTGCTAAATTTGTTTGGAATTCATTTTATATTCTCCTTACACACAATTGATATATATGTGTTGCGTTCTATAGTGACTGGTCAGAATTCATTCAAGATAAGCGCTCAGCATCTAGTTATCAGCCTTTGTTTGTTTTCCTCTAAAGTTGTAGTGAAAATTCATCCTTGATAGATGCTTTCACTGTGATGGCCTTTCCTTTTCTTTTTCTGCTACCACATCATGATTATTAATCACTGAAAGATAGACTTACTTTGCCTCATTTTCCGCAAGTTATACGATCACTGCTATTATCTCCTTTCTTTGGTTTTCACTTTACTCCATGCCCAATGGATTGTTTCCCTAGTCCAACCCCCAAACTTTAAAAATCCAAAACCATCATTTACCCATAAATCTGCCCACCATTTCACGCTTACTGAAGATCATATTGTGACATTGTTCGAGAGATCCCTCTCGGGTTGGGGGGGGCAGCTTCCAATCCAAAGTGGTTCGAGGTTGCTTTGGGATTGATTTGCATGCAACCCAAATTCAGTTTCGAGTGTCAACATTTTGGCGTCGTTGCTGGGGATTCAAAGTTGATATCTATCCCTGGGAGAACGACATTTTCATAGTCCTAAGGCCTGGTTGAGTAGTCGGTCATAGGTAAATGTTGGTTGCACATGCTCTAGCGATTCCATTAAAAGTTTCCGATGGTGATTTCACTGGCAGGAGAACTCAGAATTACAGCTTTCACGTTAGGTCGCCCAATGGATGAAGGCACCTGGTCTACTATTCTTGGCACTTTGCGGGAAAGTACCATCCCTAGATGGAGCCTATGTTGTAACAAATATTGAAAATTTTCGATATTACTTAGGCACTTTCGCCCAAATTTAACAACAATGTGATCAACAAGCACAGAAGGGCTTCGCCAGGAATCCCACCTGGAGCCTTCGCATGGGATTTCATCGGTGAAATATTTCAATTTCTGGATTTTCTTAGGAAGCCCAACCTCCGTGAGTTTTATGACAGCCGAACACTGAAATATGGAAGTTTGTTCAAAACTTCCATTTACTGAGAACCAACCATTGAATTTTACATACCCGAAGGAAACCGCTTGTTGTTCGCCAACGAGAACAAACTGGTAGTCATAACATGGCTAGCTCAGTCGAAAATCTCTTCAAAACTGCTTTGCTTAATGCCACTGGAGAAGATGCCAAAAGGTTGAAGAGAATGCTCATGACATTCCTCAGGCTGGAGGCTCTACAGAAATTCATCGAGGGAGTGGATTCGATTACCAGACATCACCTGGCCGAACACTGGATCGGCAGAGATGAGGTGACAGTGTTTCCGCTCATCAAGCATTATACCTTCTCCATGTCTTGTGACTTATTTTCCAGCATAAACAATCAGGACGACCAAGCTAGGATTCTATGTAATTTCATGTTGTTGTTGAAAGGAATGCTATAGATTCCCATAGATCTGCCCGATACAAGATTTAACAGAGCCAAACAAGGAGCTAATGCCATTCGTGAATAGTTTGAGGCCATCATTCATGAGAGGATATTTGCATTGAAGGAGACAACTCATGCATCATCTCATACTACCGATGGTGTCATTCCAAGTGGACTTGTTACTCCCACGGGATTTGGTAACATGATTCATTTGGCTCTAGTTGGAGTGTACAATCCAATGAGTTTATTGCAGGATAGTGATGATGAAGATCGGGCCCAGGAAAGAGTTAACAAATTAGCGAAATCATTGAAGGAGGAAAAACTAGGATCAAGCCTTCGAGTTGCAAGCATTGGTATGATAAGTTGTCTTATACAGAGAGATGAAGGTCGTGCACCCATGCGACATTGCTTTCACTGGTCCTCTGTAAACCAAAGTTACGAAGAAGAACCTTTACTTCGCCATGCGGAGCCACCTCTGTCCAATTTCCTTGAACTAGACACACTTAAAGGATACAAGGAAATGCAGTATGCACCTTCACGAGATCGGCAATGGCACATGTATACGGTCATCGACAAGCCAACTATCCACAAAATGTTTCTCTGTACGCTTATCAGGCAGCCTAAATTTGTTGACGGAAAAGGAGACTCAACCACATCAATAATTGCCAATAGTGTCATGAAATCTTTGATGGGAGTTTTAGAAGAATTAGAGGTGCATTCCCATAATGCATATGCTAAATCTGATCATGTGCACATGTTCCTTTGTATATTGCGTGCACAAGAATTAAGTGATCTCATTACTAATTCCAAGAAAGTAGAGATAACTCGTGGCAAGGAAGATGTTGCAGTGGTTGATTTTCTACGTGATTTAGCTTACCAGGTGCATGATATGCTTGGTGTTCATATGCACCGGCTAGCAGTTGGAGAATGGGAGATCAGGTTTCGACTAGACTCAGTGGGAGTGGCAAATGGAGCATGGAGGATTGTAGTAATGAATCCTACTGGGCATACTTGTACTGTGCATATATACCAAGAGGTGCAGGATACAAACAAACATGAAGTTGTGTACCAATCCCCATTGTCTGTGGCTGGGCCTCTGGATGGGATTCATGTGGCAGCGTGATACCAATCCCTGGACATTATTGAACGAAAGCGTCTTATAGAAATGAGGAATACACAACGCCATTCATGTGTTACTGCAAAGTACAGGTCCTTTTTCAACTCGGCCCTTGTTGTTGAAGCGCCCTCGAGTCTTCATAAAAAATGACATCGACATGACCTGCACTATAAGTCGAGTCAAGCAATTCGTGCAGTGATAAGGTAAATTAGTGTTTAAAGTTGAGAAATAATATGGAAAGTAGTGATTACAAGTCCAGCCAGAACAAAGATACTAGGGCGACTGGTTAGGTCTTGAATACATTCTTGGTGCAGTAACAATGTAGTTTAGGGTTTACAATGAACAGATCGATACAAAGGAGAGAGGTGTATTGGGTTTAGGGAGAAATGTTGAGCCAGCGAATGGATATAGTGCCAGGAAAGAAATGAAGTCGTGCTCTAAGTTCAATATAGAACAATACCAGTGAATGGAGACCTAATGATTTCAGTGGGATAGAATGCAAGCTCAAATCTCTGGATTCCCAGATCAACATTGGACACTCAATATCACTGATCCGAGAACAACATGGTAGTGATGTAGTCTGAGCATGAAATGATCCAGAATTGTAGAAATCCTAGCCTAGAGTTGGAGCCTGAGAAATATTGTCGAGCCCATCCAAGGGGCCTTTGTTATCAATTTGGGTGATCATACGCATTATCTGAGCGATGACACATGGAATTAAAATCAAATCATACAAAGGATCATCCATACTCCACTTGTCAAATATTAGTAACAGCAACGCATATGGCAGTCGCAGAGTCCAGAGAAGGCAAACCGTTTCATATTTCCCGAAACACAAAGAGATTTATTTTAGATTTTTCTTTTAAAAGATTGATTGATGTAACAGAGAAGAGGAGGGCGAGCTATGGAAAGATGTTGTTCCTGAGTCTGTACTAAGGCTTAAATGTACAGTGTCAAGGCATCCGAAAGTAGGTGAAAGATGGGTAAGGGAAAAAATGTCAACCTTCGGTATAGGAGACTAGGGAAGATTTATACGTTCTCGTCGTCTAGCTTCCAACTGTTCTTGAGTAGTTATATCTTGTTCGATGGCTACCCATGAACGCTCAAGGTCGTCCCGGTTATTGGCAGTTTTAAGGATTATGACAAACAGATTTAAGGCGATATGTGTTTGGTTGGATAGTCCAGGTTCAATATTAGGCTATGTCGCTATAGGGACAGTCATGGAGGAACAGTAAGATTAGGAAATGAAAGGGAAACATATTATATAATGAAAGGCTCTTTCCTGTAACTGTAATATATTTTAATATAAAGGTGGGATGTGAAAGGGAAACATTTAGCTGCATATAACGCAAGATTCTTGTCAAAGAGAAAACTCACATATAAACAGAGGAGGAAATTAGTAAGAAAATAACTGACATAGCATTTTAATATCTTCTTAAATCATTTCCTAATCTTACTGTTCCTCCATGACTGTCCCTATAGCGACACAGCCTAATATCAAACCTGGACTATCCAACCAAACACATATCGCCTTAAATCTGTTTGACATAATCCTTAAAGCTGCCAATAATCGAGACGAACTTGAGCGTTCATGGGCAGCCATCGAACAAGATATAACTACTCAGGAACAGTTGGAAGCTAGACGAAGAGAACGTAGAAATCTTCCCTAGTCTCCTATACCGAAGGTTGACATTTTTTCCCTTACCCATCTTTCACCTACTTTCGGATGCCTTGACACTGTACATTTAAGCCTTAGTACAGACTCAGGAACAACATCTTTCTGGCGCCGTTGCTGGGGAACGAAGTTACGAAATCTTTTCCTTGGGAAAACGACATTTATTTCATTGAAAGTGTTACTCATTGATAATGAACATAGAGTACGCACAATTTTAAGGCTTTCAATCTTTCACTTGGTGACTCCACGAAAAAAATAAGCTGGCATTCGTTCGAAGGAATACCAGACAGAACTCGGATGGTAAGCTGATTAAGCCTGTTAATAATCCCGAAAAAAATTTAAAGACTAAGTGCCCTTCTGAATCTTCTACTTCACGTAGTCCTCTGTTTGGTACCCGAGATCCGACGACAAACTGCTCTGAAGTTAGGAGTGAGACTCATCAGACTTTCCCATCCATGCATAAGGGAAAAGAACCTTTAGAAAGTTCATCGACATTTGACCTACCAACTTTTCTTCAACAGAACTTCAGGGTCTCGCCTGAGTGTGTTACACACTCATTTTCCATACCCGAATCAATGGCAGCCACCGGAGGAGGTGGTGGAGGTGCTCCGGGAGGAGGAGGTGGAGGTCAAGGGAAAGCCCCTCCTCCCAGAGTATTCGCAAAGGTAGCAGCGAGATACACCCCCCTGGTTTTTCCCGTCCCCCTCCACGATTTGCCTGAAAACTACATCAAAAATCTTCCTAAGTTCACTGGAGAGGGAGATCTAACCGCAGCCGAGCATATAAATTTCTTTGACCAATTCCTAGATATCTGTGGTATCGAACACGAAGATGTATATTCGAGACTCCTTGTCCAGACCTTTGAAGGACCAGTCCGAACTTGGTTTCGAAGCCTACCCGCAGTTTCTATCCTATCATATGACGCTTTGGAAGATGCTTTTCTAAGACAATGGGGAGAGCGGAAAGATCACTTATATTATCTTACCGAGTTTGGGTCCCTAAAGAAAAAGAACTCAGAAACAGTTATGGAATTTATTCCGAGATTCAACAAACTGTATAATAATATTTCAGCTGTAGTTAAACCCTTTGAACCCTCCGCCAAAGTAACCTTCACGGGAGCTTTCGAGCCGGATTTCGCACTACTTTTGCGAGAAAGAAGAGGTGCCACCCTAAATAGAATGCAAGATGATGTTGTCGAAATAGAATCTAATATGATGGCTTCGAGAAAATTAAAATCCAAAGTAGAAACAGTCAACCACGAGAATAGACGCTATAGGGAACCAGCGGGTCCTTCGGGCTCCAATAGATACACTGATGATAGAGTAGATGATATGGCCCGAGTAACTGTCCAACAAAATTTCTAGGATGGAGTTGGACCAGTTTAAGGCTGATTCTTCAAATAAAAAAGACTTCAGGAGAAACCCAAACCCCCAAAATCAACAGAAACAAATTAAGAACGAAGATCAAAAAATACAAGCACCATTAAAGAACGAAAATTTTATAGGCACAAATGACTTCCAAGATTTCGGAGATTCGGAAGATGAAGTCGCGAATTTCGGTGATGACTGTTCCCAGCCGTATCTCACTCGTGAAGATTATGAAAAATCATTGAAACCCCCACATTTTTCTAACGAGGAGGAAGAAGGTGATCCCACTGATCCCTGTATATCTCAACCAGAAACAGAGATGATAATGGCCGAGTTTCAACCAAAGTACAACCTAAGATCAAAAAATAATCCCACCTCAACGGATCAACCTAAGAGAATCCTTCAAAGGGGTCAAACTCATGAACCTCCTTTGGAAGAGACCTTGTTACCCAGCAACAAAACCAAGGTAGCAAAAACTCAAGAGTCCGAGGTAAAAAAGGTTGAAACTCAAACACAAGAAACCGAACCAGTAGATAAAGTTACGTCCTCAACTAAGATCACGAGTGATAAGGCGATCCAGACAAGTAAGCCGGAAATAAAAAATTTAGAAGTCTCAAC
This sequence comes from Picea sitchensis, assembly GCA_010110895.2. Taxonomy (NCBI): domain Eukaryota; kingdom Viridiplantae; phylum Streptophyta; class Pinopsida; order Pinales; family Pinaceae; genus Picea; species Picea sitchensis. Next base: position 238,779 of record SNQJ01S0002289.1, read on the forward strand.
CAAAGAAACGGATAAGGTAAACACATCATTCAGTCTTGAAAATGATTTAAACAAGATTAAAATACCGATTCCTTTGGTAGAATTAGCAAAAAATCCCGCATATCGGAAGCAAATTGCCAAAGCGATGGGTGTCTACGAGCTAGAAAGTCAGTCTAATGTTATCAACCTGGAAGATGACAGACCTAATATTACCTTTGATCCTCATTTTGAAGGGTCCAGAGACAACATCGCTCCTTTTTATATCACCCTGAATATACATGATCAGTTGCTACATAATTGTATGTTAGACTACGGGGCTTCTCATAATGTTATGCCCAAAATTATAATGGAGAAGATGGGTCTCCAGATCACAAGACCTTATGGAAATCTATATTCCTTCGATTCAAGGAAGGTTAAATGCATGGGGATGATAAAGGATCTGGTAGTTACCCTAGCGCAGGTCCCTGTTAAAAGTATCATGATGGATGTGGTTATCGCCGATATCCCCCCTAAGTACGGTATGTTGTTGTCTAGGTCCTGGGGGGCTAATTTGGGAGGTTCCCTTCAGTTAGACATGTCTTACGCCACAATCCCTGTGTTCAGGGGTCAATTCACTCGTTTATATAGAGAGACAAAATTAGCGTACACGGTCAGTGATCCCCAAAACCCACACAACTTCCCCATTTACATCGCAGACCAAGATCTGGGAAACTGCATTTTTTCTTTTGATGATGGATTGTATGGAGGTCTAGAAGAACTCGATATGAATCAAGAAGAGTTAAGACCCTTGACAGAAGAGTTGTGCAATAATGGTGCGTGGAAAATGTATTTCGATGGCACTGCGTCTTCTGAAGGAGCTGGTGCTGGGGTACTTTTGGTAGCGCCCGAACGTAAGTTCATTGTTCCTTTCTCCTATCGTTTGCAGTGGTACATAGATTACACCAATAACGTATGCGAGTATGAGGCATTGATCTTAGGATTAGAGGCTACTAAGAAGTTGAATATAAAAAACTTGGAGGTATACGGTGCAACGGAATTGATAGCAAGACAAATAAACCGACAATACCTAGCCAAGCATCCAAGACTAAGAACATACAGAAATTATACTTGGGATTTGATGGAAAACTTTTTCTCATCTGTAAAGGTCCATTTTATCCCTCGCGCAGAGAATCTACATGCCGACACATTGGCCAAGGCAGCTTCAACCTTTTCTCCTCCCACGACCGTCAAACTGAAGTATCACATTGAAATCAGATACAAACCCTCTATACCAGACAATATCCGACACTGGAAGGTGTTCGAAGATGACGAACAAATCAAGAAATTTCTTACAGCCGTAGGTGAGTTCTCTGAAACTCATCCAGACCAAGAGAATCAAAATGACTCGATGTCGATTATGCAAGAAGTGGAAGATCCTAAAACCTGCTGAGAAAAAATAGCGGATCATCGTATGTTGGTCCTTAAAAACAACCAAATTACGAAAGGCTTAATTCCTTTAGAAAGACTTTTCGATCAGAACGAAGTACCTGTGAAATCCACTTTGCAGCCCCAACCAGAGGAAGTGGAGGACTGTGATATAGGAACTGAGAAAGAATCCAGGATAGTAAAGATATCTAAGATCCTCCCTCCCAAGGTAAAAGTCCAATACAAAGACCTTCTCAGACAGTACAAAGATGTTTTCGCCTGGTCCTATGATGAGCTTAGAACGTATGACACTTCCATAATTGAACACAAGATACCTTTGAAGCCCGGGGTCAAGCCATTTAGGCAAAAGCTTAGGCAAATTAACCCCATTTTGTTGCTCGTGATTGAAAAGGAAGTTAAGAAGCTTTTAGATGCGAAAATAATCGTACCTCTGAGGTACTCAGACTGGGTGGCAAATTTAGTCCCAGTCAGGAAAAAGAACGGAGAAATCAGACTGTGTGTATATTTCCAAAACTTGAATAAGTCTTCCCTTAAGGATAATTATCCGCTCCCCAAAATGGACCACATCCTAGAAAAGGTAGTCAGAGCAAATCGAATGTCTATGATAGATGGGTTCTCTGGATATAACCAAATCACCATGAACAAGCAAGACAGAGAAAAAACTGCTTTCACCACACCATGGGGTACATTCATGTATGATAAAATGTCGTTTGGTTTGATGAATGCAGGAGCTACATTCCAGCGCACTATGGACATTGCTTTTGTAGGAGAAAGAAACAAGTTCGTAGTCATCTACCTTGATGATTTGACGATTTTCTCTAAAACCGATGAAGAACATTTGATCCATCTTAAACAGACTTTCGAAAAATTTCGCAGGTATGGTTTGTCTTTGAACCCAAATAAATCACATTTCGCTATGCGGGAAGGTAAGCTTCTGGGACATATCGTATCTAAAGATGGGATCAGGATTGATCCTAAGAGGATTAAAGCAATAGAAACTATAAATATTCCCAAAAACGTAAAAGAAATTCAATCTTTCTTAGGTACAATAAATTTTTTACGAAGGTTTATCCCAAATTTTGCTGAGATTGTCAAATTGATCACAGGAATGCTAAAGAAAGATAGCAGAGTAAATTGGACGACTGAGGCTAAAGCATCGTTCGTGCATATTAAAAATTCATCAGTGAGGCACCTGTGTTAGCAAGCCTCGATTACTTGAAAGATTTCCTCATCTTCTCGTTTGCTTCTGAACATGCTATCGCCGCTGTGCTCCTGCAAAAGGGTGACGAAGGATTCGAACGACCGATCGCTTTTTTTAGCAAGAGCTTTAGAGACGCCGAATTAAAGTACGACATAATAGAAAAACAGGCGTACGCAATGGTGAAAGTGCTAAAAGCATTCAGAACCTATGTACTGCATTCAAAAATTATCGCGTACGTGCCAACCAGTGTTGTGAAAGATATATTGGTATAGCCAGATAGTGACGGAAAACGAGGGCGCGGGCTCGCTAAAATACAAGAATTCGATCTGGAAGTCAAGCCGACTAAATTGATAAAGGGGTAGGATCTGGCCAAACTCTTGGTCGAATCGAATCTTAGAGATCTTGATATTAATTGCCTCCAAGGGGAAGACGGAGATGCACACCTGCACGAGCCGGATGACCAAACAGATCCAAGCAAGGTCGAAGAAAAGTTCATGTCGTCAGGCTGGTATAAAGACATAGTATTCTACTTGTCAAACCTAAAATGTCTAGATGGGCTATCACCAGCCAAATGCATAACTTTAAAACTCCATGCTGTAAAATATTGCATTGCCGAAAATCAACTATACTGGAAGGATCCACTCGGGTTCCTACTAGTCTGTTTAGTTGAGTCGGAAACTCCACGGGTTATAGAATAATTTCATGAAGGAGTCTGTGGAGGACACCATGCATGGAGAGCCACATCTTACAAGATCTTGAGGGCCGGATATTATTGGCCGAAACTATTTTCGGACGTCAATGCCAAAGTGCGTGCCTACAACCTGTGTCAGATATTCGCTGGTAAACAGAAACTCCATGCACTACCACTCGTTCCAGTCGAAACTGAAGCCCCATTTCAACAATGGGGACTAGATTTCATAGGGGAAATTAATCCCCATTCCAGTGCTCAGCATAAGTGGATCTTAACAGCCACAGATTATTTTACAAAGTGGGTGGAAGCCATTCCAACCAAAAGGGAAACAGACTCGGTGGTGATCGACTTCTTGGAGGATAATATCCTGTCGAGATTCGGGTGTCCCCGAAAGATTGTTACCGACAATGCCCAGGTATTCAAGTCCATGGCTATGATCATCTTCTGTTAGAAGTACAATATAGGTCTCGGCCATTCCACTGCTTATTACCCTCAGGGGAACGGATTAGCTGAATCATCAAACAAGAGCCTGGTAAACATAATCAAGAAAGTACTGGATGAAAATAAAAGGTCCTGGCATGTGCACTTGAAGTACGCATTGTGGGCAAACCGCATTAGCACTAAAAGGTCTATCGGCATTTCACCGTTTCAAATGGTCTATGGGACAGAGGCGGTCCTACCTATAAACTTAGCGTTGTCAGTAATGAAGTTATGGCAGGATCGGAATGAAGAACCCAATCATGTAACCAGGAGAATTAACCAGTTGATCGAGGTTCAACAACATAGAGTGGAGGTTGATGAGAAAATGCAGAAGTACCAAGATTATATGAAAGCATTGTTCGACCTCAAGGCAAAAGACAGAGAATTCTTCCCAGGTGACTTAGTATTAAAATGGGATGCGAGAAGAGAAGAAGTCTCCAAGCATGGCAAGTTTGACCACCTTTGGTATGGACCATTCAGGGTCTCGGCTACAGAAGGGAAAAATTCTTTTCTTTTGGAAAATATAGACGGAGAATTCCTCAGTGCCCCTGTCAATGGGAACTATCTGAAACATTACATGATGTAGCAGTTGTAAAAAAAAATAAAAAATAAAGTTGTGAATAAATAAATTTCATGTTTGTGCATACGAATATTTTCATTTGAACATTTACTTTTAATTTTTGGTTTTTTGTTCCTAAAATCTCAACACATTTCCAATAAGATTCGTATTTGTTTCTTATAGGATCCCAGCTGCAGACGAGTTTAGCACGAAGAATAATTTGCAGGTCGGTGTCAGAAATAGAGTGGCATTAAAACAGGTGATACCTAAAATATTTTCATATTGCGCAAAGAAAATGAAATAAAAAGGTAAAAAGAAACTATCTCAGAAATATATGTTATGAAAGACTGTTAAGGGAAATCAAGGTATCATTTTTCAAACGGCAATATAAAATGTTAGACAGGAGGATCATTTCTTGATTTGATAATTTTTTGTTTTAAAATAAGTTGAATGATACACTAAATCAAAAATGGGCAGTTGAAATAAACTATTACCGAATTTATCTACAAGAGTCGGTCTCGAGTTATTGCGATCCCCTTATTTTCAGTCAATGAATTGTGCTTTGTATCCTGTCTATCTTAGGGTCTAACTTTTAGCAAGTCACAGTCTTCCCGAGTTGTTGTGCAGGGATAAAAGTATTTTGTTTTAAACCTCAGGGGTTTCGAAACAGATCTTGATAGGAAAGTTGGTCTTCACAACTACTTAATCTCCTGCTAATCGAAAGAACGTTTAAAGCGATCCTAACTTTCCTAGGTTTTTCAACAGTTTCGGAATAATCAAAGCTTGCTCGAACAGGATGCCCCTTAAAAAATTATTATTTTCCCCTGTCTCCCTAAGAACGAAGGTGTTGTGAAGGTCAAAGGAAGATTGATATCGAGTAATCAAAATAAGTTGACAGACCTCTGATACAAA
>SNQJ01S0002289.1:244075-259612 GCA_010110895.2 Picea sitchensis
CAAAGCTTGCTCGAACAGGATGCCCCTTAAAAAATTATTATTTTCCCCTGTCTCCCTAAGAACGAAGGTGTTGTGAAGGTCAAAGGAAGATTGATATCGAGTAATCAAAATAAGTTGACAGACCTCTGATACAAAATATTACACAGATATCAACCCTGATATAAACTGATTGCTCCCATCTTCATGCTTTAAAAGTAAATTATAAAATAGGTGGTGAAAGGAAATTCAGAAATGATTTCCCCCACCTAGTCCAGGAAGACGATGAAAGGAAATTCAGAAATGATTGCCCTCGTCTCAGCGTTTAAACGCATAAATATTTTTCGAAGTGGTGAAAAGAAATTCAGTGAAAAAGGGTCAGACAACTTCACCGGGGTAATGAACAGGCTCGCTGGCAGTGAAGCAATGTCTGAGATATCTGTAAGGCCATTATACATGAATATCACTCTACTACGGTAACCAATTCTTTCTAAAAAACCTGATCATTACCCCAAATTCAAACGGGACTTCCCGATTTAAAAATATATAATATCATTCTTTGGATGCAAGCCGAGAATCACAAGAGCTGTTGAATCTCCTAGGGTCGTTTCGATTGTTTTAAAACCTAAGCGAAGTTAGTAGTGTAAAAGGGAAAATTGTGAAAGAGACTACAGCTGTGTTGGGAAAAAGTATCTGATTTAAAATATAAAANAAAAAAAAAAAAAAAAAACTTCTTGAGGTAAAAAACGAAGTCTTTTTCCCCTTCAATCCTTTTTCCTTGGAATATTTCTGCATGTTTCATCTTTTGAATCCATTTACCCAATATTGGCATGTGGTCTACTGTTCTTCCCGCCTCACAGGAAGGCATGATCCCTAGTTGGAGCCTATGTTGGAACCGCCCTTGTTTTAATTTTTATCCTTCACAATTTTCAATCTTTGTTACTTGAAATCTAAAGAGGTCCTTTTGATTTTCTCTTCCCCCACTCCCGAAGCTTTGAAAGCTCTAAAAATTTGTCGAATGAGCAGCGATGTTTTTCCTACCTTCAAAACAAATCCACTTTTGTAAGCATGTTCGCGCTTTTTGTTTTATTTCGAGATCTCGTAAGTCGAATACTTTAATCTTTGAGTTCACACGTCCCGAGTCACGAAACTGCGAACTCATTTTAAATTTTCACTTAAAATGTTAACCAGGGTCAAACCTTTTAACTCAGTGATTAGACGTCGTCAGGGTTTCGCGCGTCGGCGTCCGCCAAGTTCAAATTTTTATGTTTACAGCTCTGAGAGCCGAGAACACGAGGTTCTTTCGGGCTAACCCTGGTCAAGGATTAAAGGCAAAAGGGTTAACCATGGTTAAATCTATTCTCAGCGTTTTGCCACTTGGCACTATCTTTTAGAAAGTTACGGCGTTTAAAACCCTGACTCACGAAGTCGCGACGTAATTATAGCACGATTAATTAATTGCCTAATCTAAGTTTTTCTTCCCCCTAATTTACTCTTAATTATCGCCATCTCGCAGTTTCGCGACTCGACGTACTAACCTCCCAGAGGCTTGTCTTCGAAGTTTCGAGTTGCGATATAGCTAATAAAGTAATTAGGAAATTAATGATGCTCTAAATCGCGATTAATGTTAATAAAGTCAAAATCGGTCCGCGCAGTCTCGCGAGTTGAAGACTCAAAATGTTGAAAGGAAATCCACGATGCAACGAAAAGCGAGAAAATTATTAACATTGCTAAGTTTGAATATTTTAAAATAAACCAGGACATGTCCCGCGCATCGAGGCTTGCACATTTCCCGAGGTAACTATTTTCCCTCCATACTCCGACTGACTGTCAAACCGCCAAAATTTATGACATTAATGGGAAGATAAGGTGAATCTATGTGTAGGATCGGATTCTTTACGGCATAAGTTTATTTCTAATTTCGAATTGACAGGCTTGCTTCGAAAGGTACAGTTTTTCAAATATATGCAAGAGCTACGGTTCATTATGCATTTTTCATAGCACGCGGAGCTCATTGTTTCTGAGTTAAATACTTTCTGCATGTATACGCAGTTCTATCAGAGGAGAGAGAAAACGCAAGTTTCAGCCATGGCTCCAAGGAAAGAAGCAAAGTTGAATATCGAGGTTGCAGGGCAAGGCTCGGATAATATCTCTGACACTTCTCTCCGGAGTGTTGATTCAGTCCCTAGCTGGTCGTTTGTTTCAGATATTCTGCAATCTGAGTTGGTGAATTATTCAGATTCCGACGACAATGAAAAGGACGACTTGAACACTAAATACAAGATTTTTGTTCAATCTGGAATGCACAGGGTGGAAACCAGACCACGGTTGCTTCCCTATTATGATATTGTCCGATGGGCATTGGATCACATAGACTTACCCACCATAACTATCATGAACGACCGGTGGGTCACGGTCGGGACTTTTAGACCAGAGCACATCCAAACCATGTATAAGCTCCCGACAACATCTGAATATACATATGATGTTGAATTCCTAGAGGGATTCAAACAGAAGGACTGCACTGAATATGACAAAACCATGCCCGGTTTGATTAAAGATTGGGTTTCGCGTGCCACGAAGTTCAGAGCGAACGACCAGGGCGTATATTCTATCTCTTCTTTGGAGCCACAGTATAAATATGTGGCCATGATGACATGTCGGCTATTTGGGAGAGAAGACACCTCGCATTTCTACATCGCGTGGGTGCCTCTCATATTTTGGGTTGCAGAAGGTTGCTCGTTCAATTGGGCAAAGATGCTCTCAGACAGTCTGGCCAACAGGGTCACAGAGTATCGGGAGCAAAAGGCAAGCGGGAAACCATCCTCATTTTTCATGTCTGCATATATCATGGACGCGGTATGATCCATGACACCATTCCCTTTGATGATTTGGGCTTGGAATCCAGCCCAAGAAAAAACTGTACATGAGTATCACGACAAGATCTGGGAGAATAAAGCGGACAAATTTATTTACGAAATTTTCAACTGGGTGATGGTACCCCTACACATCGCCATTTTTTTTCGTTCGCCACCTCGTATCTCAGATAGCAATGCTGCAAATCTGAGTGGTATAGCGGATTGGTACATAGAAGCAGAGTTTTCCTATTTCAGAGTTTTTGGAGCTGTTGTTCCCCCACTTGCACTACCACTATTCATCCCTGACAAGATGGCTTGTCGCGAGATCGCCCGACAAACAGTGATTGGAGGGGTGAGTAAAGAACTCAAAGCATCTTCGAAGAAGGTATGGTTGTTTTTCCCCGTTCGGCTTAATTCTTATTCTTTATTGGATTTCAAGCATGCTAAAGCCAAGGCTGCAGCCCTGGAAGACCTGAGTTTGGTCTCCATTGAATATAAAAAACATGATCCTCAGAAAATTGTAAGCAACCATTTAGCTAATTGTGGGCTGAAGAGGTTTGAACACGAGTTTTCACCCTCGGATGACATTTTCTGAGGGGCGAGGTCTTACGATGAAGTGCTAGTTCGGATCCTATCTTTAGCACCCGAAGACAAGCCTCTGTATTAAAATTTCAGGAAAACAGACGAAGTTGTCTTCCTGTTGTGTTATGAGGAGTGAGCCCGGAAGTTTCTGAGATGGAACCAAAGGATGTCGAAGGCTCCAAAGAAGAAACTTCTGGTTCAGGAAAAAGCCATAACGAGGGGGAGAAAAAGGATAAGCCCGAAGCAGAGACACAGAATCCGGACCCGCCAGAGATCCTGAATTCAGAAATTGAGACGAAGACCTCCTAACCTCCGAAGAAGCAAGATTCGATCATCACCCCAGGAAAGACAGCGAAACAAATCGGGGAACCCATCACTTCTGTCACCCCCTTGCAGTCGACGCAAGGAAACATAGAAGAAGGATGGATTTTCGACGAGGAATTGAGGCCTATCAGAGCAGAAGAACTTCCCCCAAACGAGTTCTTCTTTGAAAAAAAGAGGAAAGCGGTGGTTAAAAGGGAGTTTTACGAGGACGAAGGATCGACTGCTAAAAAATTCAAGGTTATGACCGAGGGAAAGAACAAAAAGAATGAGGAATTTTCCACGGAGATCGCAGGAACGCTAGGAGCGTATGCATTGGCGAATCAATTCTCGGTCGAGATGTTAAAAAACCAACTCAAAAGAAAGAATCGCATGATCAAGACTCTCGAAGCTAGATTGGCTACAGCCACAGAGAATGTTAAAGGTCAGGCCAGCATGGAGATGGAACATGCTAGAGTGGCTGACCAAAATGAAATAGAAGTGCTCAAAACCAATCTGGAGCAAGAACACCTAGTGATCCGAGATGGTCGGATACAGGCGGGTCAACAGAGGACTATGATCACAGAGCTGCAGGCTCACTTAGAGGTCGTTGAAAGTAGAATGATCGATGTCGAGGGATTTAAATCCCGATCGATCGATATTAGGAGCAGGATCTCTTTTGTACAACAGAGTCTGCTAGACAAAGTGGGAATGATTCGAGAGGTATGCATGTTGATGCATCGGATTTCCGAGAACCTGACTGTCAGAGAAAGGAATGCAGAAGCATCTCGGGTCGCCTTTCAGGATGCGGTGATTGCTACGAACAACAGAGTTTCGGCAGGGTCTCCCGGACTCACCATCTCAAAACAAACTAGAGGTAACATTTTGTTAAAAGATTGGGAGCATAACATTACCCTAGGTAAGGAACAGGCCTAAAAAGTAACCAATTCATTAGAAGAATCCTTCAATGTTATAGATGGCAAGCTATTGGGTATGGAAAGTGGAGGTGACACAGAAACCTTAATGAAAATGAATGTAGAACAGATCTCACTCGATCTGAAAGTGAAGAATGAGAGAGATTCGGCAGGTATTTCTCAAATGGACAGGGTGGACATGGCTCAAGTCGACAAGCAATTGATCCAACCCAGCGTACAATTAAGTGCCCTCGACATCGTCGATGCACAAATGGGAGACAAGCTGCAGCAGTTAGCCCGAGAATGTTACTTCGCCGAGGCCAGCTGTCAAGCAGAACCTTCGCAGCTCGTATCTCAGTTTGTGGACAGATGTATTGCCTACACCGAATCAGCGCAAAGATGAGCACCTGGCACCAATTGAAAATAGAGTAGGAGAAAGGGAGTGATTTCGCTCCTCTCGGTTGTAACCGAATTTGTGAAACCGTTGAGATTCTAACTGATCTGTAAAGTTGTATAAATATGTCACAACAAGAAAAAGAAAAGGCTGGAACTTTTTGGTAGGATTGTAATAGAGTTTTTTGCGTTTGAGAAGTTAATATAAGAAAATCTGGAGATTCTCGATTCCGTCAAGACTGTGTTACAAGTTTGTTTCTTTGTATTTCATGTTTCATTTCATTCTATTTGTTCATAATTGATGTGCTTTGTTATACTTTAGTACGACAACTACTATAACAAAAGAATTTTGGTTTTCTGTATTTGTTTATTGTCTTTCCTCTACACCAGCTATCAGCGGGTGTAAGACCAATTTGCATTTTCAGAATTCTACATTTATTCTTTGCTATGCCAGTTATTTTCTTACTAATTTTCTCCTCTGTTTATATGTGAGTTTTCTCTTTGACAGGAATCTTGCGTTATATGCAGCTAAATGTTTCCCTTTCACATCCCACCTTTATATTAAAATATAATACAGTTACGGGAAAGAGCCTTCAAATTTGCATTTTTATTTTATTCCAAAAACGTAAAATTCTCTTTATTTCGACCAAATCAAGAAAGCATTTTAATATCTTCTTAAATCATTTCCTAATCTTATTGTTCCTCCATGACTGTCCCTATAGCGACACAACCTAATATCGAACCCGGACTATCCAACCAAACACATATCACCTTAAATCTGTTTGACATAATCCTTAAAACTGCCAATAACCAGGACGAACTTGAGCGTTCATGGGCAGCCATCGAACAAGATATAACTACTCGGGAACAGTTGGAAGCTAGACGACGAGAACGTAGAAATCTTCCCTAGTCTCCTATACCGAAGGTTGACATTTTTTCCCTTACCCATCTTTCACCTACTTTCGGATGCCTTGACACTGTACGTTTAAGCCTTAGTACAGACTCAGGAACAACATAATTTCTGGCGCCGTTGCCAGGGAACGAAGTTACGAAATCTTTTCCCTGGGAAAACGACATTTATTTCGTTGAAAGTGTTACTCCTTGATAGTGAACATAGAGTACGCACAATTTTAAGGCTTTCAATCTTTCACTTGGCGACTCCACGAAAAAAATAAGCCGGCATTCGTTAGAAGGAATACCAGACAGAACCCGGATGGTAAGCTGATTAAGCCTGTTAATAATCCCGAAAAAAATTTAAAGAGTAATTGCCCTTCAAAATCTTCTACTTCACGCAGTCCTCTGTTTGGTACCCGAGATCCGACGACAAACTGCTCTGAAGTTAGGAGTGAGATTCATCAGACTTTCCCATCCATACATAAGGGAAAATATCCTTTAGAAAGTCCGTCGACATTTGACCTACTAGCTTTTCTTCGACAGAACTTCAAGGTCTCGCCTGAGTGTGTTACACACTCATTTTCCATACCCGAATCAATGGCAGCCGCCGGAAGAGGTGGTGGAGGTGCTCCGGGAGGAGGAGGTGGAGGTCAAGGGCAAGTCCCTCCTCCCAGAGTATTCGCAAAGGTAGCAGCGAGATACACCCCCCTGGTTTTGCCCGTACCCCTCAATCTTTGTTACTTGAAATCTAAAGAGGTCCTTTTGATTTTCTCCCCCCCCCCTCCCGAAGCTTTGAAAGCTCTGCAACTTTGTCGAATGAGCAGCGATGGTTTTCCTACCTTCAAAACAAATCCACTTTTGTAAGCATGTTCGCGCTTTTTGTTTTATTTCGAAATATCTTAAGTCGAATACTTTAATCTTTGAGTTCACACGTCCCGAGTCGTGAAACTGTGAACTCATTTTAAATTTTCACTTAAAATGTTAACCAGGGTCAAACCTTTTAACTCAGTGATTAGACGTCGTCGAGGTTTCGCGCCTCGGCGTGCGCCAAGTTCAAATTTTTATGTTTACAGCTCCGAGAGCCGAGAACACGAGGTTCTTTCGGGCTAACCCTGGTCAAGGATTAAAGGCAAAAGGGCTAACCATGGTTAAATCTATTCTCGGCGTTTCGCCACTCGGCACTATATTTTAGAAAGTTACGGCGTTTAAAACCCCGACTCATGAAGTCGCGACGTAATTATAGCACGATTAATTAATTTCCTAATCTAATTTTTTCTTCCCCCTAATTTACTCTTAATTATCGCCATCTCGCAGTTTCGTGACTCGGCGTACTAACCTCCCAGAGACTTGTCTTCGAAGTTCCGAGTCGCGATATAGCTAATAAAGTAATTAGGAAATTAATGATGCTCTAAATCGCGATTAATGTTAATAAAGTCAAAATCGGTCCTCGCAGTCTCGCGAGTTGAAGACCCAAAATGTTGAAAGGAAATCCACGATGCAGCTAAAAGCAAGAAAATTATTAACGTTGCTAAGTTTGAATATTTTAAAATAAACCAGGACATGTCCCGCGCATCGAGGCTTGCACATTTCCTAGGGTAACTATTTTCCCTCCATACTCCGACTGACTATCAAACTGCCAAAATTTATGACATTAATGGGAATATAAGGTGAATCTATGTGTAGGATCGGATTCTTTACGACATAAGTTTATTTCTAATTTCAAATTGACAGGCTTTCTTAGAAAGGTACAGTTTTTCAAATATATGCAAGAGCTACAGTTCATTATGCATTTTTCATAGCACGCAGAGCTCATTGTTTCTGAGTTAAATACTTTCTACATGTATACGCAGTTCTATCAAAGGAGAGAGAAAACGCAAGTTTCAGCCATGGCTCCAAGGAAAGCAGCAAAGGCAAATATCGAGGTTGCAAGGCAAGGCTCGGATAATGTCTCCGACACTTCTCCCCAGAGTGTTGATTCAGTCCCTAGCTGGTCGTTTGTTTCAGATATTCTGCAATCTGAGTTGGTGAGTTATTCAGATTCTGACGACAATGAAAAGGACGACTTGAACACTAAATACAAGATTGTTGTTCAATCTGGAATGCACAGGGTAGCAACCAGACCACGGTTGCTTCCCTATTATGATATGGTCCGATGGGTGTTGGATCACATAGACTTACCCACCAGAACTATCATGAACGACCGGTGGGTCACGGTCGGGACTTTTAGAGTGGAGCACATCCAAACCATGTATAAGATCCCGACAACATCTGAATATACATATGATGCTAAATTCCTAGAGGGATTCAAATAGAAGGACTGCACTGAATATGACAAAACCATGCCCGGTTTGATTAAAGATTGAGTTTCACGCGCCGCGAAGTTCAGAGCGAACGACCAGGGCGTATATTCTATCTCTTCTTTGGAGCCACAGTATAAATATGTGGCCATGATGACATGTCGGCTATTTGGGAGAGAAGACACCTCGCATTTCTACATCGCATGGGTGCCTCTCATATTTCGGGTTGCAGAAGGTTGCTCGTTCAATTGGGCAAAGATGCTCTCAGACAGTCTGGCCAACAGGGTCACAGAGTATCGGGAGCAAAAGGCAAGCGGGAAACCATCCTCATTTTTCATGTCTGCATATATCATGGACGCGGTATGTTCCATGACACCATTCCCTTTGATGAGTTGGGCTTGGAATCCAGCCCAAGAAAAAACTGTACATGAGTATCACGACAAGCTGTGGGAGAATAAAGCGGACAAATTTATTTACGAAATTTTCAACTGGGTGATGGTGCGCCTGCACATCGCCATTTTTTATCGTTCGCCACCTCGTATCTCGGATAGCATTGCTGCAAATCTGAGTGGTATAGCGGACTGGTACGTAGAAGCAGAGTTTTCCTATTTCAGAGTTTTCGGAGCTGTTGTTCCCCCACTTGCACTACCACTATTCATCCCTGACAAGCTGGCTTATCACGAGATCGCCCAACAAACAGTGATTGGCGGGGTGAGTAAAGAACTCAAAGCATCTTCGAAGAAGGTACGGTTGTTTTTCCCCGTTCGGCTTAATTCTTATTCTTTATTGGATTTCGGGCATGCTAAAGTCAAGGCTACAACCCTGGAAGACCTGAGTTTGGTCTCCATTGAATATAAAAAACATGATCCTCAGAAAATTGTAAGCAACCATTTAGCTAATTGTGCACTGAAGAGGTTTGAACACAAGTTTTCACCCTTGGATGACATTTTCCGAGGGGTGAGGTCTTACGGGGAAGTCCTAGTTCGGATCTGATCTTTATCACCCGAAGACAAGGCCTCTGTATTAAAATTTCAGGAAAACAGACGAAGTTGTCTTCCTTTTGTGTTAAGAGGAGTGAGCCCGGACGTTTCTGAGACGGAACCAAAGGATGTCGAAGGCTCCAAAGAAGCAACTTATTGTTCAGGAAAAAGCCATAACGAGGGGGAGAAAAAAGATAAGCCCGAAGCAGAGACACAGAATCCGGACCCACCAGAGACCCTAAATTTAGAAACTGAGACGAAGACCTCCGAACCTCCGAAGAAGCAAGATTCGGTCATCACCCCAGGAAAGACAGCGAAATAAATCGGGGAACCCATCACTTCCGTCACCCCCTTGCAGTCGATGCAAGGAAACATAGAAGAAGGATGGATTTTCGATGAGGAACTGAGGCCTATCAGAGCAGAAGAACTTCCCCCAAACGAGTTCTTCTTTGACAAAAGGAGGAAAGCGGTGGTTAAAAGGGAGTTTTACCAGGACAAAGGAGCGACTGCTAAAAAATTCAAGGTTATGACTGAGGGAAACAACAAAAAGAATGAGGAATTTTCCACGGAGATCGCAGGAACGCTAGGAGTGTATGCATCGACGAATCAATTCTCGGTCGGGATGTTAAAAACCCAAATCAAAAGAAAGAATCGCCTGATCAAGACTCTCGAAGCTAGATTGGCTACAGCCACAGAGAATGCTAAAGGTCAGGCCAACATGGAGATGGAACAGGCTAGAGTGGCCGACAAAAATGAAATAGAAGTGCTCAAAACCAAGCTTGAGCAAGCACACCTAGTGATCCGAGATAGTCGGATACAGGCGGGTCAATAGAGGACTATGATCACAGAGTTGCAGGCTCACTTAGAGGTCGCTGAAAGCAGAATGATCGATGTCGAGGGATTTAAATCCCGAGCGATCGATATTAGGAGCAGGATCTATTCTGTACAACAGAGTCTGCTAGACAAAGTGGGAATGATTCGAGAGGATTGCTTGTTGATGCATCGGATTTCCGAGAACCTGACTGTCATAGAAAGGAATGCAAAAGCAGCTCGGGTCACCTTTCAGGAGACGGTGATTGCTACGAACAACAGAGTTTCGGCAGGGTCTCCCGGACTCACCATCTCAAAACAAACTAGAGGTAACATTTTGTTAAAAGATTGGGAGCATAACATTACCCTAGGTAATGAACAGGCCCAAAAAGTAACCAATTCATTAGAAGAAGCCTTTAATGTTATAGATGGCAAGCTATTGGGTATGGAGAGTGGAGGTGACGCAGAAACCTTAAAGCAAATGAATGTAGAACAGATCTCACTCGATCTGAAAGAGAAGAATGAGAGAGATTCGGCAAGTATTTCTCAAATGGACAGGGTGGACATGGCTCAAGTCGACAAACACTTGATCCAACCCAGTGCACAATTAAGTGCCCTCGACATCGTCGATGCAAAAACGAGAGACAAGCTGTTGTAGTTATCCCGAGAATGTTAATTCGTCGAGGCCAACTGTCAAGTGGAACCTTCGCAACTCGTATCTCAGTTTGTGGACAGATGTATTGCCTACACCGAATCTGCGCAAAGACGAGCACCTGGCACCAATTGAAAATAGAGTAGGAGAAAGGGAGTGATTTCGCTCCTCTCGGTTGTAACCGAATTTGTGAAACCGTTGAGATTCTAACTGATCTGTAAAGTTGTATAAATATGTCACAAAAAGAAAAGGAAAAGGCTGGACCTTTTTGGTAGGAYTGTAATAKAGTTTTTTGCATTCGAGAAGTTAATATAAGCAAATCTAGAGATTCTCGATTCCGTCAAGACTGTGTTACAAGTTTGTTTCTTTGTATTTCATGTTTCATTTCATTCTATTTGTTCATAATTGACGTGCTTTGTTATACTTTAGTACGACCACTACTATAACAAAAGAATTATGGTTTTATGTATTTGTTTATTGTCTTTCCTCTACACCAGCTATCAGCGGGTGTAAGACCAATTTGCATTTCCAGAATTCTACGTTTATTCTTTGCTATGTCAGTTATTTTCTTACTAATTTCCTCCTCTATTTATATGTGAGTTTTCTCTTTGACAGGAATCTTGCATTATATGAAGCTAAATGTTTCCGTTTCACATCCCACCTTTATATTAAAATATAATACAGTTACGGGAAAGAGCCTTCAAATTTTCATTTTTATTTTATTCCAAAAACGTAAAATTCTCTTTATTTCGACCAAATCAAGATAGCATTTTAATATCTTCTTAAATCATTTCCTAATCTTAATGTTCCTCCATGACTGTCCCTATAGCGACACAGCCTAATATCGAACCCGGACTATCCAACCAAACACATATCGCATTAAATATGTTTGACATAATCCCTAAAACTGTCAATAACCAGGACGAACTTGAGCGTTCATGGGCAGCCATCGAACAAGATATAACTACTCAGGAACAGTTGGAAGCTATACGACGAGAACGTAGAAATCTTGCCTAGTCTCCTATACCGAAGGTTGACATTTTTTCCCTTACCCATGTTTCACCTACTTTCGGATGCCTTGACACTGTACGTTTAAGCCTTAGTACAGACTCAGGAACAACATAATTTCTGGCGTCGTTGCCGGGGAACGAAGTTACGAAATCTTTTCCCTGGGAAAATGACATTTATTTCGTTGAAAGTGTTACTCCTTGATAGTGAACATAGAGTACGCACAATTTTAAGGCTTTCAATCTTTCACTTGGCGACTCCACGAAAAAAATAAGCTGGCATTCGTTAGAAGGAATACCAGACAGAACCCGGATGGTAAGCTGATTAAGCCTGTTAATAATCCCGAAAAAATTTTAAAGAGTAAGTGCCCTTCAGAATCTTCTACTTCACGCAGTCCTCTGTTTGGTACCCGAGATCCGACGACAAATTGCTCTAAAGTTAGGAGTGAGACTCATCAGACTTTCCCATCCATACATAAGGGAAAAGATCCTTTAGAAAGTCTGTCGACATTTGACCTACCAGCTTTTCTTCGACAGAACTTCAGGGTCTCGCCTGAGTGTGTTACACACTCATTTTCCATACCCGAATCAATGGCAGCCGCCGGAGGAGGTGGTGGAGGTGCTCCGGGAGGAGGAGGTGGAGGTCAAGGGCAAGTCCCTCCTCCCAGAGTATTCGCAAAGGTAGCAGCGAGATACGCCCCCCTGGTTTTCCCATCCCCCTCCACGATTTGCCTGAAAACTACATCAAAAATCTTCCTAAGTTCACTGGGGAGGGAGATCTAACCGCAGTCGAGCATATAAATTTCTTTGACCAATTCGCAGATATCTGTGGTATTGAACACAAAGATGTATATTTGAGACTCCTTGTCCAGAGCTTTGAAGGACCGGTCCGAACTTGGTTTCGGAGCCTACCCGCAGTTTCTATCCTATCATATGACGCTTTGGAAGATGCTTTCCTAAGACAATGGGGAGAGTGGAAAGATCACTTATATTATCTTACCGAGTTTGGGTCCCTAAAGAAAAAGAACTCAGAAACAGTTATGGAATTTATTTTGAGATTCAACAAACTGTATAATAAGATTCCAGCCGCAGTTAAACCCTCTGAACCCTCCGCCAAAGTAACCTTCGCGGGAGATTTCTTGCCGTATTTCTCACTACTTTTGCGAGAAAGAAGAGATGCCACCCTAAATAGAATGCAAGACGATGTTGTCGAAATCAAATCTAATATGATGGCTTCAGGAAAATTAAAAGCCAAAGTAGAAACAGTCAACCGCGAGAATAGATGCTATATGGAACCAGCGGGTCCTTCGGGCTCCAATAGATACACTGATGACAGAGTAGATGATATGGCCCGAGTAATTAAAGAACTGTCCAACAAAATTTCTAGGATGGAGTTGGACCAGTTTAAGGTTGATTCTTCAAATAAAAAATACCTCAAGAGAAACCCAAACCCCCAAAATCAAAAGAAATAAATTAAGAACGAAGATCAAAAAATACAAGCGCCATTAAAGAACGAAAATTTTATAGGCGCAAATGACTTCCAAGATTTCGGAGATTCGGAAGATGAAGTCGCGAATTTCGGTGATGACTGTTCGCAGCCGTATCTCACTCATGAAGATTATGAAAAATCTTTGAAACCCCCACAGCCGTCTAATGAGGAGGAAGAAGGTGATCCCACTGATCCATGTATATCTCAACCAGAAACAGAGATGATAATGGTCGAGTTTCAACCAAAGTACAACCTAAGATCAAAAAATAAGCCCACCTCAACGGATCAACCTAACAGAATCCTTCAAAGGGGTCAAACTCATGAACCTCCTTCGGAAGAGACCTTGTTACCCAGCAACAAAACCAAGGTAGCAAAAACTCAAGAGTCTGGGAAACTGCATTTACATCGCAGACCAAGATCTGGGAAACTGCATTTTGTCTTTTGATGATGGATTGGATGGAGGTCTAGAAGAACTCGATATGAAGCAAGAATCGTTAAGCCCCTTGACAGAAGAGTTGTGCAATAATGGTGCGTGGAAAATGTATTTCGATGGCGCTGCGTCTTCTGAAGGAGATGGTGTTGGGGTACTTTTGGTAGCACCCGAAGGTAAGTTCATTGTTCCTTTCTCCTATCGTTTGCAGTGGGACATATATTACACCAATAATGTATGCGAGTATGAGGCATTGATCTTAGGATTAGAGGCTGCTAAGAAGTTGAATATAAAAAACTTGGAAGTATACGGTGACGCGGAATTGATAGTACGACAAATAAACCGACAATACCTAGCCAAACATCCAAGACTAAAAACATACAGAAATTGTGCTTGGGATTTGATGGAAAACTTTTTCTCATCTGTAAAGGTCCATTTTATCCCTCGGGCAGAGAATCTACATGACGACGCATTGGCCAAGGCAGCTTCAACCTTTTCTCCTCCCACGACCGTCAAATTGAAGTATCACATTGAAATCAGATACAAACCCTCTATACCAGACAATATCCGACACTGGAAGGTGTTCGAAGATGACGAACAAATCAAGAAATTTATTTGTGCATACGAATATTTTCATTTGACCATTTACTTTTAATTTTTGGTTTTTTGTTCCTAAACTCTCGACACATTTCCAATAAGATTTGTATTTGTTTCTTACAGGATCCCAATTGCACATGAGTTTAGCACGAAGAGTAATTTGCAGGTCAGTGTCAGAAATAGAGCGGCATTAAAACAGGTGATACCTAAAATATTTTCATATTGCGCAAAGAAAATGAAATAAAAAGGTAAAAAGAAACTATCTCAGAAATATATGTTATGAAAAACTGTTAAGGGAAATCAAGGTATCATTTTTCAAACGGCAATATAAAATGTTAGACAGGAGGATCATTGCTTGATTTGATAATTTTTTGTTTTAAAATAAGTTGAATGATACACTAAATCAAAAATGGGCAGTTGAAATAAACTATTCCCGAATTTATCTACAAGAGTCAGTCTCGAGTTGTTGCAATCCCCTTATTTTCAGTCAATGAATTGTGCTTTGTATCCTGTCTATCTTAGGGTCTAACTTTTAGCAAGTCACAGTCTTCCCGAATTGTTGCGAAGGGATAAAAGTATTTCATTTTAAACCTCAGGGGTTTCGAAACAGATCTTGATAGGAAAGTTGGTCTTCACAGCTACTTAATCTCCTGCTAATCGAAAGAATGTTTAAAGCGATCCTAACTTTCCTAGGTTTTTCAACAGTTTCGGAATAATCAAAGCTTGCTCAAACAGGATGCCCCTTAAAAAATTATTGTTTTCCCCTGTCTCCCTAAGAACGAAGGTGTTGTGAAGTTCAAAGGAAGATTGATACCAAGTAATCAAAATAAGTTGACAGACCTCTGAAACAAAATATTACACAGATATCAGCCCTGATATAAACTGATTGCTCCCATCTTCATGCTTTAAAAGTAAATTATAAAACAGGTGTTGAAAGGAAATTCAGAAATGATTGCCCCCACCTAGTCCAGGAAGACGTTGAAAGGAAATTCAGAAATGATTGCCCTCGTCTCAACGTTTAAACGCATAAAAAATTCCCGAAGTGGTGAAAATAAATTCAGTAAAAAAGGGTCAGACAACTTCACCGGGGTACTGAACAGGCTCGCTGGAAGTGAAGCAATGTCCGAGATATCTGTAAGTTTGTTATACATGAATATCACTCTACTCCGGTAACCAATGCTTTCTAAAAAACCTGATCATTACCCCAAATTCAGATGGGACTTCCCGATTTAAAAATATATAATATCATTCTTTGGATGCAAGCTGAGAATCGCAAGAGTTGTTGAATCTCCTAGGGTCGTTTCGATTGTTTTAAAACATACCCGAAGTTAGTAGTGGAAAAGGGAAAATTGTGAAAG
>SNQJ01S0002289.1:274590-293569 GCA_010110895.2 Picea sitchensis
ATCTTAGATGCATATGATTTGATGGATTTGTTTTGCTAAGTTACATTTCTTTAAGCTCTTACTACCTGTCAAACTTAGCATAGAAGTTGTGACTTCAGTTGTTGTTTTGTTTCATTAAAGAGGCCCTTCTTAGCCCACGGCCTCGCTGCCTAAAGCTCACGGCCTGGTCACATTTCTAGGCCCCTTTTCCTCACGGCCCTGCCACCTTTTTGAAGGCTCCTTCTGCCCACGGTTTTGAGCCTCTTTGCCTCACGACCCACTGCCTCATTTAGCCCTCGGCTTGGTCTGTTTTTGTAGCCCTCGGCCTTGCTTGCATTAGCTCACGGCCTTGTTTCCTTGGTTTGCAATAGGCCTTGGCCTCACCTTTCTAGCCCTCACGGCCTTGCTTGGATACCTAGGTGCCTTTTGTAACAGTCATCTCCTAGACTTGTATGCCCACGGCCTTGCTTGGATACCTGCACACAAGTCACGTTCATTTGGCTAGTATTTTAAGATCTAACTAACATATGCTTATGTTTTGAATCGTTTACATACTTGACATGCATATATAATAGTGTTGTTTATAGCCTGTCTTGATAACTTAATACTTGTGCTACATGATCCAAACTCTTCTAGTCTTCTAAGTTATCACACCTTTAACATTTGCATGCACTTTACCCGCTGTTAAATCTTTTTACTGTTAGTGTTTTAGGTGCATACATATCTGGATTGGTGAGCTAATGTTTATTGTCCTATTGCCTTAACTGCTCTATATATTCTGCTGTCACAAACATACACTGTTCACACACTAAGGTTGTTATNAACTTTAACAACAAGAGACTATCATTTTCATCAAACTTTTCTTTAGTCTCACATGCCTAGTTTTGGATTAGTCAACAACCCTAACTTGAAGTAATCATAAATTTGAACCTGTAATGTATAAAGATTTGAAACTAATACACAATGTTAGTTATTCAGTGTGTTTTATGCAATTCCTCCAGGTTTCACTACTTGGAACCTCTCAGAAAAGAAGTTATAGCAAAAATGACATACCTTGCTGAATTATGGATTATTCTAGAGAGCAACCTTGTATAGCGTGCCCCGCACGAAATATTCATTGAATTGATCTAAAACTGTTAAAACACATACTACATACTGTACCCTAACCATCACATTTTGTCTCAATCAATTTGGATATTTTATGAAGAAGTTATGATGTTTTTACCCGAAACACTTTTTTTGACTAGTTTCAGGACTATCCACAAACCCTATTTTCCATGGAGTGTAACTCCAAAAATACAATGACCCATAAGCTAATTTTTTTACCATAGATACTTGGATATGTTTTCTCAATGCAATAAAAATTTCACGGTCTGAATCATTATAGAAAAAACGTTATAGCGAAAATGGTGAGATGACCTGTAAATAACATACCTTAGAAAGCACCATCAAAAGAATTTATCCTTCCTTGCATTTCGGCTTTCTTTTCTTCACCTTCCCTTAGAAATTAGGCTTAGATATCCTTGGTTACCTCAGACACCTATAGATATTCAATATTCTCAAGTGTGATTAAAATGAGAGAGTCTTGCCTCTTATTTATACTCTCCAAGTAGCTTCCTTAAAAACATTGTCTAGATCACTTGGTCCACTTTCCTTATTTTAGGGTTAACCCACTTCTAATTTATTCATTAAATTTATTATTGAAATAATTTATTTTGTATTCACTTTGAATTATAATACACTCATCACTTCACTTTATTATTTACCTTTTAAAATCTCTTAAACCACTTTGACTACTTCGACCTTTTGTGGCTTCTAGATGACATATGAGGGCCCTCCAATTTCGTAAGGCCATAACTCTCAAACCGTGAGGAGTTATGTGACGTTCCACATACCACCAGAAATGAAATGAAATGTACTATCCATATAGAATAGTATTACCTTAAAATATATAAAAAAAATCAT
Source organism: Picea sitchensis (assembly GCA_010110895.2). Classification (NCBI taxonomy): domain Eukaryota; kingdom Viridiplantae; phylum Streptophyta; class Pinopsida; order Pinales; family Pinaceae; genus Picea; species Picea sitchensis. The sequence goes on from SNQJ01S0002289.1 coordinate 276,535, forward strand.
ATTGTTATCCATCAAACAAACTTGGGTCCATTACCTAAACCTGGGTTCTCCAACTTCACATGGTCATAACTCTCTAACCATGAGGAGTTATGTGACATTCTACATACCACCAGAAATGGCATGACAAGCACTATCCATATAGGATAGTTTCCCTAAAAAATTCACTATCCTTCATCTCATTATTCACAATTAATCATGGGTTCTCTTACTCCGCAAAGCTTCTTCCCGTGAGGGCTTTCACCATAAGGGGACCACTTTGGAGTTCATCCATATTTACTTTTTATCAACCATGAAAAACAATAATGAGTCATATTTACATAAAACAATCTTGGTTCCATTACCCAAACCTTTGTGCTATGGGTCTTTCTTTAAGGGTTGACATCAATGACAACCAACCTTAATCAACAGATGCATCACAAAACCTATTCACTAAATTGGATAAGCAAAGATCACAAATTTCCCATAACAAAGCAATCTATCATAAAGTTTGTAATTACATCTAAGTATGTGGATGAAGTAATATATGATGTGGTTATGCTAGAAACATGTGGAATGGTCTTAGGAAGCCCTTATTTATATGATCACAAAACAATCTTCTACATGGAACATAATCAATATCACTTGTTTAAAAAGGGAACTGAATATGTTGTACATGCTCATCATATAAAAGAAAATCAATCTCTTCTAACAATGGAACAATTAAATAAGGAAACTTATGCAAGAAAGACATATATAATTGTGCCAAGTAAAGTAGTTGATCTTAATCATGAACATGATATGGTTGTAGAATGGAGGTTCAATCATACTTTTCTTCAAGATAAGTTAATGTCATGCAAGCCCGTCAAACATATTGGTTCATTTTCAGTCATATTTCTGATGTTATCGTTGCTAATGTTTTCTACATGGATGGTAGTGGATTCAGTAACATGTGAACGAGTTCAAATGGATAACAATATGCTTTCAGTTGTCATGGTTATTATGCAATTGATTATGATGTGACAGGTGCACATGAAAAAGTTTAAAGACAAAGGACAAGTGGAGAGGCCTATCCCTCACTTGATCACTGGTTAATATCCTTTTGGAGGACCAAAAGGACTTAGTGGGGAGGAATGATCCAAAATGGATCCAGGAAGGCCAAAATTTAAAATTTCTCGGAATCAGATGAAACCAGTGCCATTGCATAGGGCTCGTCGTGCTGATTCTGACAGTATGTTTTTTTTTTTCGAAAATGGACACCGTATGCGAAAGTTATGGTGATCTGAACTTTTCCCCAAACAGGTAAAAAAAGTCAAAGTCAACAGTTCGAGGTCGTATTGTTGACATCAGAATGACGTGGCAAATGATGTCAACATGAATTTAGCATGATGATGTGGCAACACCAGGAGGTGACACGTGTCAACATATTTGACATTTTCAGGGTTGAGTTGGCACAGTACGGATTTGACACGTGGATTGTACAGACATTGACGTGCCAGTTCGTACGATGACATGGCCCAGTGACATTCTGACACATGGAAGTACGGATGATAGGAAGGAATATGAAGTGGTGACAGGTGGCAGGCTCTGGGCATGTTGCATGGCGTACGGAGCTGACTCAACAAGTTGACTGTGCAGACTGATTGTGTGTTGATTGTGCGTTGATTGGTTTGGTGCAGTCCAATTCAGAGGTGACATGTGTCCCAATCACAGGGTGCCATGTGGCACCCCAGATCATGCCAATGATGGTCGGTTCAAAAATTTTGTTGCACTCCACAGGATTCGACCTCCCGACCTCCTGACCTCCACATCAAGCCAAAGACTTCAAAACAACCAACGGATCGACTGAGCTATGATGATTCTTATTAAACCATGTAGAACAAATTGGATTTAAGTTTGGTTAGCGTAGGATCTTGGGGATAAGCTACGGTCGACAAGAGCTAGCCCGCGACCAAGGCGCTAGACATGAATATGACTCTAACTGGATGACCAGGGGCGCAGAGCATTGGACTAGCCCGAGGCCACATGGCACTCGCACACAACCAGGGCCATATGACCAGGACCAAATACCGGAGGAAAGTGCCTAGCACTCAGACACATGGTGCCTCCATGTGACCAAGAACCCAAGGAAAAGGGGTTGGCGTGCATTTTTACCTAGAAGTGGGTTTTTTTACCTTATACTTGGATTTTTTATGGTTTTTAGCCTGAGTTTTGGAGGATTTTTCCCAAAAATTAGGATCTGGAGCCCTTTTTGAGGCTTGATCTTGGGAGGAAGTTGGTATAGGATCCCTAACTCAAAATCTATATAAACCATAGGTTTTTGAAAGTCCAAGGAGGTTTATATACAACAAAATGATGAATTTTTTGTGAAGCTTAAGCCATTTTTATGCAGGGAATCCATTGAGGAAGCGGAATTTGGAGACCATTTTCGGCAGCTACGCTTAGCCTTTTTCAGTACTGTCAGTTGTGTTGGATTCTTGAGGTCGATCAGAACATAGCCAGACCAATTTGTAATCCATTTTATCTACTTATAATGTACGTTTGAAGCATTAAATATTAATAAGAAATCCTCCCCCATTAAGACAAAGGCCCGCAGACGTAGGCAACCTTGCCGAACTCCGTTATCAATTTTTGGCGTTATGGTTTGTGGTTCTTATGTGTATTTTCTGATTTTCATTATTTATGATGGATGCAATATTCTTTCATTAAATCTTCTTCTTTTCTTTAATTCCTAAATGGTAAATTAAATCATGCATAAACTTAACCATAGTCTTTAAAAGATCAATTTCAGATCAATGTGCTACTACAGTGGATGTGTTCCACTACCAGTGACTGTGCATCACTGGACAATAGTTGTGTACTACTTGGCAGCAATTGTGATCTATTGGATGACAATGTATTATCCATGTGCTACTAGCTGATTGTCATGGAGATTACCAAATCGTTTGGATGTAGCTATGTGCGGTATTGTTTGATTGTAGAGACTGTTCCTAATGATTCGAGTTACCAAAGGCATTGTAGGAGTCATGTTCCTACTAGTAGAATGTAGAGTATTCAGTAGACTACCAGATGAAGACATCGTAAAATATGCCTTCCTAGATAAGAGGGAGTATTGATGTTTTGGTAGCCGCGGTATGATCTTTCCCTCCCATATGACCTTTCTTAGATGCTGAGAAGATTCTAGAAACAAGAGATCCATTGGGCATATGTCAAAATACCCTAGAAGAGAAGTCAGTCTGGAAGAATAAATTATAATGAAAAGACACTTTCCTAGAAGAGAAGTTGGCCCAGCTAGAAGGACAAGAAGACTATAAATAGGAGGCGCCTTAGCTCATTTGGTCACTCACTCACACTCTCCCAGCTATAGAGAAGCAAGGTGCAAGTTTGGAGAAGGAGACGCAACTACTAAAGTGAATCAGTTTCTTCTTGTTCAGTCTTTTGGTATCTCTCTCTTGTGCGCTACTCCTCAAGGAGGTGCACTATCTTTGTAAGGTGTTGTTGTTGCAGCTGGGGTGGTATTTCTAGTTGAGCTAGCACTTATACTAGGGTTTATCTGATTGGACTTCATTTGTGAAAGAAATCTATCTAAGAAAGGTTGTTGGGTTTTTCCCCCATTTGGGGTTTTCCCAAGATAAATCTCTTGTGTTATTTTGTCTATTTTTTATGCTACTACTACTCAATACATGATATATATATGTTAATGATAATGTAACACTAATGCTCTGTAAATAAGGAAAATCCCAACACAACCATCGTTCTTTATACAAAACATACACCCAAATGTTTGTCCACATATCCAAAGAATACTTCTATGGGGTCATCTTCAAATCCCTTTGAATATCCTCTACAAAAGGATCTTTCGAACCCAATATTCAATTTGTTTCCATCACATGCCATCCACTCCCTATACAGAGCATGAACCATGACGATCAACAACCGTTAGATCTCACTATGATTCAATTTACATCGTTGATTATTTCATTATCCACCAAAATACACAATATGCCCTCAATGCTTATAAGTCATCCAATATTCTCTTGATTAGATATCAATTGACGATATATTATCTTATAACATATCGGGACCACCTAGTCTTCAACATACAACCATCATCTGATAAAATCTCACATTGATCTCAGCCATCCATCTAGTATTGATGGGTTCACCGTGGGTCTAAGGCATATCTCTTCATACCTCTATGGCCTCCAAATTACACCTTCAAGTTCCACCATACTCATTTTTCACCTATAATTAAACCCATTTTCAATCCTTTCTCCACAGGTTTGAGGCCCTTTTGTTCAACCTTCCATGACCTCCAGAATGCACCTTTGTGTTTTGTCACACTCATTTTTCACCTACACTTATATGCATTTCCAAGAATTTCACCATCGGTCTACGAGACATCATGATTCCTCTAATCTCTCACCCTCTAGACCATCTAATCCGATCTATGACAAGTGGCAACCTCCTGAGCCATCTGATCTGTGACAAGTGGCGACCTCCTGGGTCGTCCAATCGATTCTTGACACTTGTCGATTTTTGAACTCATATCACAGTTCCGTGGTGAATCTTCATTCTTCTATTATTTATGATCTCGTCCATCCAACCAATCCTCTACACTTAGTTGATTTTTTCATATCCTACCACAAGTTCGTGAGTTCGCACTCATTTCTTCTCATGCTCACAAGTCTCCGTCATGCTTATTATCTCTGCTTCATTTTGACACTTAGTCAATTTCCGAGTTCTTACCATAGGTGGCATATCTACAACACTTGACTCATTCTTCATATTTGTCCAACCAATTTTTGGTACTTATCCATTTCTCAATATCTCACTGTGGGTTTGCGGGTCCGTGAGTTTGAGCTCATTTCTTCGCATATTCTCGATTCTCCGTGATGCTCACTATCTCCACGTTGCTTTGATACTTAGTCATTTTTCTAGATCTCTTGTGTTGATGTTGCAGATGAGGTGACTGCCATGTGGATGTCTTCTTCTGTACTAGATGAAATGGCATTGAAACATGTCTTGATATGTCGTACTATACATTGCATTTAAATAATTGCTTGTTATAGAAATGATGTGGACTCCCACTGATGTGGCACTCATATGACTAGACATGTGGCCTTGATGTGGTTGAGATGGACCACCAAGTCTTGATCCTAAATATTTTATATAACCATTGATATCTAAAGATGAATGATCAAGATTTATCCTATTCTAGGTCCACCGTTCTTTACGACAAAATTTAATGTTTCACATTGGATTCCGTAGCTCGTCGTTCATATTCAAACTATGTGCTTTTAATTTTTCAATTTAAACCTCTTGAACTTTGTTTTCCCAACAAATGTGGGAAGTATCATTTCGCAAAAATATTCTACTACACCCTCAAACTTCAACTTTGGTTCCCTTACTGGACTTATTGTTGCCTAGACTTGTAATGGGATCATCTCGTCCATATTTTAGTTGTATGACTTCTCCTTATGCATCTGCGGCCCAAATTCACTTGGATCGACTGTTTATTTTCGTCATTCCTTCAATGTATGCTCAACACCTATCATTTGCAGGGTCATTTCGTTCCTCAATTTCTTGTTGTCCTCAATCACATCTAGTTGCCATTCTTCGTTAAGCTTGTGCACATCCTTTGTTGTATTTTCACACAGTTAGTTCTTTTTCAGGATAAAAAAACAATGCATATAAAAAGTCTCATCAATTTACAAATACACTTATATTCTCACTTATCATTGATAACAATCAGTCTCCCTTTGCTTGTGATATCAATGACATCCTTTGAAATCAATGACAACACAATTTCCAACAAAATCCCCCTTTGTTATTGATGGAAACACTCAGTTGTTTTGGTACTTCCTATACATTTCTCATTCTCATTTCTCTAATCCAATTTATCATTCTGCAAACATACCCCTTTCTCTGTACTGTCTGTACTCCCCCTTTGACATCAATGAAAAAGGGATTTTCTCCCCCTTCACTTTACTCTTTATTCTCTACTCTACAACCAACACCCTTCTCTCTTTTTGCATCTTCGCCTGAGTTTTTGTTCCTCTTGTAGTGCTTCAGTGAGTGGATGGCATAGGTACCACCCCTAGTTTTTGTCTGATATACTCATAGACTTCTCGAGGCAAAGGTTTTGTAAATATATCAACAATCTTTTCCTTTGCGCTGATATATTTCAGCTTGACAATATGTTCTGTGACTTGCTCTTTCAAGAAATGATACTTGATTGGAATGTGTTTTGTCTTCATATGCATGACATGATTCTTGGAGATACTTATTGCACTAGTATTGTCACATATTATTGATATGGGCTGATCTTATTCTATCTGAATGTTCTTCAAATTTTGTTTCATCTAGAGAACTTATGTACAACATGTTGATGCTACAATGTATTATGCTTCTATTGTGGATAGAGAAATTGATGATTGCTTCTGGCTGAACCAAGACACTAGACTGTTGCCTGGGAAGAAAACTCCACCACTGGTACTTTTTCTATAGTCCAAACTACCTACCCAATTTGCATCTATGTAAGTTGTCAGAGTAAAATAGTTTCATGTAGGATACCATAAACTAAAGTCCAACATTCCTTTCAGATATCTAAATATTATTTTTACTGTCAGTACATGTGTTTCCTTTAGTGCTACTTGAAACCTTCCAACTATCCCTACTTCCTACATAATATATGGTATTGAAGATATTACATGCAAGATATTTCTTATCATTGATTTGTACAGGGTCTGATTTTCTTCCTTTGATTCATCTTCTTTACTTATCTTACAACTAGTGACCATGGGTGTGTTGACAGGTTTACAGTCTTCCATTCCAAAATTCTTCAACATCTCTTTGATATCTTATTTTCTGGGATATGAATATAACTTTGTTGGTTTGAATAATCTATAGTCATAGGAAGAAGGATAGTTCTCCAAGCATAGACATCTTAAATTCATTTTGCATTTCTTCTGCAAACTTTTGGCTCATTCTATCATCATTGCTTCTAAAAATTATGTCAACCACATAAACTACAATAATTAACATCTATGTATTATCGATTTTGATGTAAAGATTGATATTTGTTGTCCCCCTTTTGAAACCTTGTTGCTGCAAGTGCTTGTCAAGTCTCGAATGCCATACTCTGGGAGCTTGCTTTAATCCATAAAGTACTTTCTTTAATCTGCAAACATGGTCTTCATTTTCCGACAATAAGAATCCTTCAGGTTGTTCAATGTACACTTCTTCCTCTAATTCTCCATTCAAGAATGTTGACTTGGCATCCATCTGATACACCTTAAAAATCTTGAAGCTTGCAAATGCCAAAAACATTCTATTGACTTCTAGTGTTGTAATAGGAGCAAAGGTTTCTTCAAATTCAATACATTTTACTTGAGCATGCCCTTTATATATCCTTCTTTTTTTGTTTCTTACTAATTTTTTGTCTTCATTTAACTTATTTATGAATACCCACTTTGTACTAATCACATTCTTATCTTTGGGTCTTGGGACAAGTTCCCTTGTTTGATTTTTATCAATCTGGTTTAACTCTTCTTCCATAGCATTTACCCAATGTTTATGATTCATGGATTTTGCAAAGTATTTAGGCTCTATTTTGGATAGTAAAGAGAGATTTACCTATTTAGATTTGCTTGTCAATTTTCTCCTAGTTTGAGTCTGAGCATTTTTATCACCAAGAATTAAGTATTCTGGATTATTTTTATACACAAACCTTGATGGTGTTTGTGTATCTTGACATTCTGTTTCTTCTTTTTCTTCTTCCATTTCTTCCTTTTCTGGTTCTTTTTCTTCTTCTCCGTTCTCTTTTTCTTACTCTTTATATTCTTCTTCTTCCCTTTTGTTGTAATCCATTTCTTCTTCTTCCAGTTTTTTCCTATGTGGTATTTCTTCATTTATTCTGACATTAACACTTTCAACAATCTTCTGCAGTATTTTGTTGTAACATCTATAGGCTTTGCTTCTTGATGAATACCCAAGAAAAATTTCTTCATCTACCCTTGAGTAGAGCTTTCCTAGATCCTCATCATCTCGTTTAATGTAACACTTGCTTCAAAATATTCTAAAGTGTTTGGCAGATGTTGGTCAGTCTTTCCATAATTAATTGGATGTAATTTCACTATTGACCCTGATTTATCCTCTGTTTAAAATGTAGACAACAATACAAATTGGTTCTCTCCAAAAATTGTTTGATAATCCTGCTTCATTTAACATTGTTTTAGAAATTTATTGTACATGTTTGTTTTTTCTTTTAGTTACTCCATTTTGTTCAGGAGTTCTCGCAATTTCATACTACCTTTTTATTCTATATGTTTCACAAAATTATTCGAACTCATTGAAGGTGAATTCACCTCCATTATATGACCTTAAGCATTTGATTTTCAGATCTGTCTCATTCTCAACTAAAGCTTTGAATGATTTAAATTTGTCAAATGCCTCATATTTATTTTTGAGAAAATTAACCCAGGTCATCCTTGTATAGTCATCAATGTGCAACATGAGGTATCTTTCTCCTTGCAAACTCTTAGTTCTTGTTGGTCCACAAATATCTGTATGTGCAAGTTCCAATAGCTTGGATGTTGCATATTCCTTTGTCTTGAAGCTCACCCTTGATTGTTGTTCATGATGGCACTACTTACAGACAGTTCTTGAGGGTTCTGTGATCTTTGGCGTATCTCTTATTGCTTGTTTGATATTTATTTTTACCAAGTTGTCAAAGTTCATATGGCCCATTCTTTTATGCCACAACCAACTTTCATCTATTTTCCCTATAAAACATTTTTCTCCATTGATTTCATCAAGAACATATACATTTTTTGGAGTTATGATTGCTTTTGAAACCATCTTGCTGGAATTTTCTTTTCCGATCTCACAGTATCGAGAGTTAAAAGTAAGATTATGTCCTTGATCACCCATCTGGCTTACACTGAGAAGATTATGTTTCAAATTTTCAATGCACGGAACCTTTTCCACTTTAGCTTTTCCATTGTCAAGACTGAGAGTGCCTTTTCCAACTATCTTTGAACTGTCATTGTCTCCAAAGATGGCACTTCCTTCATTCTTCTTCAGGGTGATAAAACTTGATCTATCTCCTATCATGTGACTAGAGCACCCACTATCAATGATCCACTTTGTTGAGGTTGAACTAACATGGATTTTTCTTTCTTTTGTTCCCTTTGTTCCTGATTTCTTTTCATGATCATCAAAGCTTCCTCTTTCTAATTTTTTCTAAAATCACTTCTGCAGAATTTTTCTATATGGCCAAAATTATTGCAATTATAACATATGATGTTATAGTTCATCAAAGGGGGAAATGAGTTGTAATTTCTTCTTGAGAATCCATGGGTATCTCTGTTGTTGTTCCTCGTATAGCCATCTCTTACATTTGTTCTGCAATATATTTCTTTATGACCAAAACCATTACAAGAATAACGATAGCCAAAGAAAGAATTTTGGTACTTGATTGTGTGATTTTATCTTGATGGGAGAGTCTTCCTGATTTTGTCCCGATGAAGAAGATTTGTATTCTATGGAATGTGTTGATATTCCTTCCTGTTGTTTTCTATCTTGGTAGAATTTTTGAATATGTCAACATAGCTCTTGGTCCTTTCTTCACTTGATTGTTTTGAAGAAGTTGAGGCTTGTTCATCAACAACTTCATTCATTTTATTGTAACCAGGATTAGTCTTGTCAAATGGTGATCTTTGACGATTTATGATTTCATTCAAGGTTGTATATCTCTTCACAAACTTTATATTCGTAGGTGATGTTTCCAATTCCTTTCTTAGATGGACTATTTCAAATTCTAGACTACTGCAAATATCTTCCTTTTCTTTTAGTTGAGATTTTAAGACTTCTTCAACTCTCTTTTCTTCTTCTATATGAAACTTTAGAATAATTATTGTGTTCTCTACTTCTTGAAGATCGTGTTCCTCCTCTTTATATTTTTTGCAAATCTTTTTTCTGCTTTCTATTCTTTTCTTTGAGTTTGTCTATTTCTTCTAAGGCACTAATGAGTTTTGCTTCAAGATCTTCTTTTGTACCAATTTTAGGATTGTCTTCTTCTGTTGAATCTGTGTCTCCATTTTCTAGGACATTTTCCCGCGTCTCTAGACCCATAAGAGAATTTCTTTTGTTTCACTATAATTATCATTTGAAGACCTATTGTCCTCATTGGTACATATATTATTCTTTTATATGAAGAATTTTCTTTTCTTTTCAATATTTCCCTTCTTGAATCCTTTAAGGTTGGAATCTCCTTCATTATTTTTATTCTTATAAGGGAATTTAGTAGCAAAGTGTCCTACTTTTCCACAATTAAAACATATAAAGGGAAGCTTACCTTTGTATTTTTTTTATCCTCTTTTGATCTTTCTAACAAAGTTAGCTTCTTCCTCATCTAATTCATTGTCTGAGCTATCACTCGTCTTGTATTCTTTTGTCTTTGTTTTCTTTGATGCCTTGACGGTTGCTTCCTTCCTTCATAATTTTGTTGGCTTGTCCTATTCTATCCTGATCTCATATGCAGTGAGGATTTCGTGCAACTCATCCATTGTCATCTTGTATAGGTTTGTTAATTCTTCAATGCCATATATCTTGGGATTAAATTTTGAGGGGAGTGATCTAAGCACCTTTTGCACAATGATGGTTTCTTCAATCTCTTCACCCAATCCTGTAATAGTGTTGATAATCTCATCCACACGTAGAAAATATGTTGCAATACTTTCCTCTTCATTCATATTAAGGGTCACAAACTATCCTCTATGGGGTTGTAACTTTGCCTTCTTGACCTTGTCATCTCCTTCATATATTTTTTGTAGCTTGTTCCATATCTCTTTTGTTGAACGACAATGCACGACTTTGACAAACACAGATTTTTCCAGACCGCAAAGAATAACATTCTTGGCCCTAGAATTATTGTTATTGAGCCTCTTTCCATCTGTATCTATAGGTGGAGTTTTTAGAGTTGTGTAACCATTCTCAACTGCACTTCAAACATCAAACCCAAGTGACATAAAATAAGTTTGCATTCTCATCATCCAGAAAACATAATCTGATCCATCAAATATTGGAGCTTTGTTTGTGGAAAATCCTTCCTATTCATTCATTTGAGCTACAAGGATTCACCTTCAAGTGGTTAGATTGTTCCTGAAGGAACCCTCTCTGATACCAATTCTTACTTATACTACGGGGGGGTGAATCAATATAGGTCTATTTTTACTTTTCTTATAATATTTATTAATTTATTACTTCACCAGTCATAAGTAGTTAATAATTAATGTACATACAATCATATAATCCACAATACACATGGATCTAATGTGGAAACCCAAATGGGATAAAACCATAAAAAAATTCTTTATAAATCTTGTAGGCACCAAACTATTGTTACAATGCTTGCAGGAACCAACCTGCAGGAGACACCAATCTCCTCTCCTGAGCACCAACTCAGAAATAATGTTTGCAGGCACCAACCTGCAAAATACACCAATCCCCTTGATTGAGCACCTACTCAGTTCTCCCAGTAGGCACCAACCTACAACTGTTGGATTCTCAAGAACCAACCTACAAGAGACACCAATCCCCTTAGCTGAGCACCAAGTCAGCATTGCATGTATATATTAATTTCACTGGAAACATCAATCTCCTCAAGTTGTCATTTGTAATAGATCATTTCTATTCTTCAAGTCTTCATCTGCTCAAATTCGTTGCACCGTCTTCTGATATTATTGTTCACAACCTGCAGATGTTCCTTTTGCCCTTGCACCACCCGACCACCCTTGAAAATTGCATTATATTCCTTTCATTATGTAGGCATATTAGGACCTTCAAACCTCAGTGATTCTCTTCCATGATCCTCACTTACTCGAATCCATCCTTCCTTGAATTGAATTCGAGCATCGTTCTTTATACAAAACATACTCCTAAATGTTTGTCCACATATCTAAAGACTACGGCCATGGGGTTGACTCCAGATCCCTTTAAATCTCCTCTGCAAAAGATCCTTTGAACCCAATATTCAATTTCCTTCCATCGCACGTCATCTGCTCCCTGGACAGAGTATGAACTATGACGCTCAATAGCTGTTGGATCTCACTAAGATTCAATTTACACTGTTGATTTATTTCATTGTCCACCAAAATACACAATACACCCTCAACGCTTAGCAGTAGCCCAGTCTTCTCTTGATTAGATCACAGTTGTCGATCTATTCTCTCGTAGCATATTGGGACCACCTAGTCTTCAACATACAACCATTCTATGATCATATCTCGAATTGATCTTGACCATCCATCTAGTCTTGATGGGTTCACCGTGAGTCTAAGGCATATCTCTTCATACCTCCGTGGCCTCCAAATTACACCTTCAAGTTCCGTCGTACTCATTTTACACCTATACTTAAACGCATTTTCAATCCTTTCTCCACGGGTCTGAGGAACTTTTGTTTAACTTTTTGCGACCTCTAGAATGCACCTTTACGTTCTGCCACTCATTTTTCACCTACACTTATATGCATTTCCAAGCATTTCACCATGGGTCTATAAGACATCATGAGCCCTCTGATCTCTCACCCTCTTGACCATCAAATCTATGACACACGGTAACCTCCTAGGCCGTTGAATCTCTTACTAGTCTTTGGGCCATCTTATCTGTGACAAGCGGCAACCTCTTGAGTTGTCTTATCTGTGACGGGTGGTGACCTCATGGGTCGTTTGATCGATTCTTGACACTTAGTTGATTTTCGAACTCATGTCGTGGGTCTGTGGTACATCTTATTTCTTCTCTTATCTACGACCTCGTTCGTCCAACCGATCCTCGAAACTTATTCGATTTTTTGATATCCTACCGCAGGTTCGCACTCATTTCTTCTCATGCTCTGGATTCTTCGTTGTGTTCATTATATCCACTTCATTTTGACACTTAATCAATTTTCAAGTTCTTACCGTGGACGACGAATCTATGCCACTTGCCTCATTTTTCATCTCCGTCCAACTTATTTTTGGTACTTAGTCATTTCTCAATATCTCAGTACAGGTTTGAGCTCATTTCTTCACATATTCTTGATTCTTTGTCATGCTCACTATCTCTGCGATGATTTGATACTTAGTCATTTTCCAAGATCTCTTATGTTGATGTTGTAGATGAGGTGGCTTCCATGTGGATGTTTTCTTCTGTACTAGATAACATGACATCGACACATGTCCTGACATGTGGTACTATATGTGGCATATGCATAGCTGCTTGTTATAGCCTTTATGTGGACTCCCTCTGATCTGGAACTCATCTAACTGGACACATGGTGTTGATGTGGTTGAGTTGGCCCACCAAGTATCGAACCTCATTCTTTGATCTAACCATTGATCTATGAAGATGAACTATCATGATTTATCATGTTCTGGGTCTATTGTTCATTACGAAAAAATTTAATGTTTCGCGTAGGATTATGTAGCTTGTCATTCATATTCAAGCTATGTGATTTTACTTTTTCAATATAGACCTTTTGAACTTTGTTTTCCCAACAAATGTGGGATTTTTCATTTTGCGAAAATATTCTACTGCGCCCTCAAACTTCAACTATGATTCCCTTACCGGTCTTATTACTGCCCACACCTATCCTAGGATCATCTCGTCCATCTTCTAGTTGCACAGCTTCTCATTATGCCCGTGCATCCCAAATTCACTTGGATCGACTATTTATTGTCATCGTGCCTTCAACGTATGCTCAACCCCTGTCATTTGTAGGGTCATTTCGTTCCTCCATTTCTTGTTTCTCCTCAATCACGTCCAGTCGCCATTCCTCGTTAAGCTTGTGCACGTCCTTTGTTGTATTTTTGCACAATCACTTTTTCTTCAGGGTAAACAAACAACAAATACACAAAGACTCGTCAATTTACAAATACATTTATAGTCTCCCCTTATCATTGATAACAATTAGTCTCCCCTGCTTGTGATATTCAGATTCGGGGTTAACATTAATGTGAGATTCAGATTTGGGGTTAACATCAATTCTTTGTAATCCATTTAAAAGGATGTTGACTAATGCAAGATTAAGATTAAGGACTAGAATTGATTCTTCCTAATCCATGCAAAAGAAATATAAGATAAGACCCATAGAATGTTGAGGCATAAACCTATGATATCCCTATTACTACCAAATGATTCTCATAAACTTAAAATTGTCTTTAAAGTAGATCTATTTAATTTGTAAATCCCTTAGAGAGGGAGGGAGGGGACTTTTGGAATTACAAAAGAGGAGGCCAACCCTCCCTTTCAAGAGTCGTTACCATGCTTTCCAAAAGACTGCTTCATACTCCTCGTTGAAAAATTCCTAATGTGGACCTATGTAGTAATGAAAACATTATCTCTTTAACTATAATATCTACATCAAAAAACTAATCGACTGAAGAAGAAGAAAAAAACCAATATTTATGTAGATTGAAACTATATTATCAATCAAAAAAGAAAAACCCTTAAAATGTAGTGAGAAGTTAAACCTACTATTTTTATAAAGATAAAATCTGCCCAAGCAAGTTCATATGTTGCTAGCACCTATGCAAATAAAAACCACAATTCATGCGGCAAATTTTGACATAATATCTATTGTCTAGAAAAATAAAACCTTACCCTAAAATGCAACTAAAAATTGAACCTTTTCTCAACCAACTTATCTTAATGCCCACAATTAATGATGTGATAAATCGTACACATGAGAATCAATGTGTGGAGTGAGGCTCAAAATACTCAAGGCTCGTATTAATGATTTATACGATCATTAATAATTGTTGAACTAAAATGGTGTTATGATCATGATACAACAAATTGTATATTTATGCACTTCAAAGCTACACTTTGGAGTATAGTTGCTTCTAAATCCTTAACAACTTATAATGATAAAATATGCATGCGATGGGGATATAATATATTTATGAGTGATTTGCGAGGATGGATGGATTGCATGCTTCTCTATGTTTGAAAGGAAAATAATATTGCTCCAAATATTTCCACATGCCTTCAAAATATCTATTAACAAGAAGCGGATCACTAACTCTATCTACAATAGTACATTGTTCGTTAACCAACAATGTAGATAAACCAAGTGACTAGTCCCTACCTATAATGAAAACTAAGTGTAAATTGTGTAAATTTCACTAACTCTATCTTCAATGGTACATTGTTCGTTAACCAACAAGGTAGATAAACCAAGTGACTAGTCCCTACCTATAATGAAAACTAAGTGTAAATTGTGTAAATTTCAATATTCAAGTCTAAGTGTAAATTGTGTAAATTTCAATATTCAAGTTGGGTCAAAGTATTGAGTAGTGATTGTACTCTAAAGAGCATCATTATAGAAAATATGGGATATGCATAAATAGAATAAACACATAATATAATGCACATCCCTGTTGCATGCTTTGGAAGTTGAACTATACTAAAATAAAAGATTTTAGCATATTATTAATTCTTTACTAAGCATGACATATAACACTAATTTTTTAGGAGTTAATTTTTATTTTAATATGTATTGTATCAAAACATGTAGAAGTTTTAAGGCGAAGTTCTAATTTGAAATCTATGTTCATTGTGCAATAACAATGTCTTATGACCATAGCTTATCTATTATAGGAGTAATGTAATTGGATTTCCTTATCACTAAGAATCTAGAATCAAATTCAGTTTTTTATCAATGGATGATATGTATTTGAGTGTTTACTTATGCTTGCTTTCATGTTCCTAGCTTTATGGACTGAAGAAGCAGAGTCGAGTGGGCTTGAGGTTGGTATCCACATCCACATCCTGCAGTCTATTAACATCTATGTAAAGAGTATGATAAATAAAATTTCCAAAACAAATTTTAGGAAAGCAATCCTATAACTTATGATTTGTTATTAATAATGTACTATTGCTAAGTATTATGATCCCAACTCATAACTTCCCAATGATCTACAACTATTCAGACATATAAAAATAAAAATAAACCACATTGAACATTAATACTCGAACTTAAAATTACATTTTTAACAACCATATTAATAAATAATAAATAAATCATTAAAATGAATAATATTTATTAAATCTAAATTCGTCAACATATATAAAATATCCCTATACTCTTCTGGATCTTATAGCTACACATGGCCTTAGCATTCTATTTCACTTTCCCCGGGATAAAGATTGTAGTACAGTCAAAAACATTCAAGAAGAACATATTGACTACACCAAACCATGGGATTTTTTCGATGGAGCCTCTCAGAACAATAATTCAGTTTGTGGTGGGGGAGTGGTTCTACACATGTCCCAAAATCTCTCTTTCAAAATAAAAATGGGGCTAGGTCCCAAATCAAACAACTACTCAAAACTCTTGGCTCTAAAATTGCTATTATTGTTTGCAAAAGAAAAAGTTGTTTCTTCTCTCCAGATTTTTGGTTACTCTATGCTTGTTATAAGTTGGATCAGAAAGACTCAGCGATGCCACAATATTCTATTGTCTCCTCTTCTTGATGAAATCTTCATAATTTTGGCCATTTATGATTCCTTTACTATTTGACATGTCTACAGGGAACATAACAAGGAGGCACATCTCCTCTCTAAAGAAAGCCCGCAAATGAATTTTGGGACATGGTTGATTACTGAAGTGAATGAAGGAAATGAGCACTCTTTTTTCCATAGATCGTTTATAGATCCTCCAGGTCGCTTGGAGCATACTTCTTAACTCAAACTCTTAATAGTTTTGACATGGTACTCTGTTAAATTTTGTATATGTCGAGAAGTAAAAAAATCTAGTTATGTATCCATCACTTTTTGTGTGGACAGTCTTAGCCGAATTGTTTTTTTAGTTGTATTTATTAAAAGGTTCAAGTTCTGGTGTAATACTAGATGACTTTATTATATATCCCTTTCTTTGGGGATGTTTTTGTAGCATGTGTATTGATCGTTGGTATTAATGCATGATAAGATGTCATTTTTGTTGTGATGTCTTGCTCTTATGAGAGTAAGAGTTGCTCAGAGGGTCTCTCTATGGAACACACAACTTTTTTCCTTC
>SNQJ01S0002289.1:295138-349953 GCA_010110895.2 Picea sitchensis
TGTATGTGTGTGTGGATATATACATACATATATAAAGTGTATATGTGTATGTATGCACACAAATACATGAAACATGTGGTTGCATCCAGAGAGATTACAATAAATGATCTCATGACTCGTATTATGCACCAAACACCCAAATAGCATAAAAATAGAAAGAGAAGTAAATCCATGCCTTGAGATTGAGAGAGAAGAATGAATGAGAAGCCTCTTTGAACGTGCGACCTCCTAGTACAATATAACAAATGCACAAGATGAGAGGATATCTAAAACTAGGTCTCCTTGGTATATGTAGGAGACAAAGGGTACAATTACAATTAAAGGGTCTAGCCGACCATTAAAGGGCATAATTGACCAATAAGGACAACACTAATATAATGATAGAAATGTAATAACTCAATATCTAGGGCCTAACATGCCTCTGTGTGACAAACAAACTTGTTTGAAAATTATAAGAATATCCAATTTAAGTAGGATAGAATAAGGTAATCCATTTAGGATGAAATAATATTATATTTGAGTAAATTGTATAAGAATGAGACATGAGATTACAATAGCAATGAGGGCCATATATACCCGCGCAGGGGTCCCATTTCATTAATAGACATGTCTTTTGGATAAGACATGTCTTTTCATTACGATGTATTAATTATTATTATTATTTAATGATTATTTATTTATATTTGCATATATATATATATATATATATATATATATATATATATATATATGTTTGTTACACTCTCCCCTTCAAAAAGTGTTTCCCTTAACACTTGATTAGTTGTGGATGTTTCTGCATGAAGAACTCATCTTTTTGTGTTGCCTCTTCTACAGGTAGGTTGTTCCACCTGATGAGGTACTCAATAATTGCTCGATTTCATAGTTGATTGATTCAAGTTTCAAGGAATGTTTCCAGTTCTAATATGATCTCCCCTTCTTCATTAATCTTTGGTAAAATAATATAAATTGGGATTGTGTTTCCGATTACCTTATTTAAGCAAGAAACATGGAAGATTGGATGTACACGTGAAGATGGAGTCAACTCCAATTTGTAATCCATACTTCCAATCATTTGCAACACCTTATAGAGACCATAGTACTTGGGAGTCAGTTTAGTTTCCTTATTTTGTTGTTTGAGGGACATTTGTTTATATGATTGTAGCCTAAGAAATACCCAATTCCCCATTTCAAATTCCTTTTTGTTGCGATGTTGATTTTCTTGTTGTTTCATTCTATTTTGTGTGATAGTCAAGTTGTCCTTTAATAGTTGGAAAACATATTGTTGGTGCTCCATGTGATCCTCCACTACTTGAACCTTTGATTTCCCTCATGAGGTTGATATAATGGGTGGAGGAAGATAGCCATAAAGTGCCATAAATGGGGACATTTTTTATGAAGTATGGAAGGATGTGTTGTACCCATTCTTCCAAGGGGAACATCTTGACTCATTGTGTATGTTTATCAATTTAAAAGCAACAAAGATATCCTTCTAGAAATTTATTCACAATATCAGTTTGCCCCTCAGGTTGAGGATGGTAAGAGGAGCTATGAGCCAATTCATGAGTACCCAAATAAGAAAATAATTCAATATAAAAAATAAAAGTGAAAATTGGATCTCTATCATTTACAATAATCTTGGGGATTCCATGTAGCTTCTGAACTATTTCCATGAATGTTGCATCTATTGTAGTTGTTTTAAAAGGACAAAAAAGAGAGCAATAATGGGTATTTTGTTGAGCTCTCTATAATTTGGACACATACGCCATGGATCATTTTTTTTTGTAAACCATCACCACTAGTGGAGAGAAAGAACTGTGGCTAGGTTGAATGATTCCAACCTCTAACATTTCTTGAACATATACTCAATCTCACCCTTTGTTGCATATGGGAACCTGTAAGGTCTAATATTAGGTGGTACACTTCCTGATTGCAAAAACATCATCACGATCTCGAGTAGGTGGAATAACTTTAGGCATCTCTCCTAATACCTTGGAATGATTGTCGATAACATTTTGGAGATCCACGAGAACAAAGGGTCTAGATGTTTGAACATATAGTGAGCAAAATTTTGCAATTACACAATGGTGTCCCTCTTTTAGCAATTTTTTCATGTTGTTACAGCTTATCACTTTAAAGGTTTTCCCTTTGATACCTCTAAGTTAACTTTCCTTTCCTTCTGAGGAAAATCTCATGATATAACATCAACACCACTCATTTCCTGAACTAGGATCTTGTTTCCAGTTGCCTTCTCCTTATCACAATTTTTGAATCCCAAAAATAGATCTTCCAATCAAAATTTGTGTTAATTTCAAGTTAACATACATTTAAAAAACCTTGGTTTGTAGACTATCTTGTTGGTAAACCTTTCTTCTGAAGTATGTTTGAAATTTTATCCCCTCCAAGCCTAAACTTTTGGCCAATAATAGCCTATTTTGTCTTCTCTACAATGTCATAGGTTTGATCAAATTTCAATGTGCCAAAGAGAAAGTTATGGTAACTTTTCCAAAACTTGTTGTTTTTGTTCCATTCAAGAGAGTGAACTTGTATAGCCTACCACATGTCCAATTTTTCATATCTATTTATGAAATTTGGACCTGAAATACCATGATCTATTTTCTTTCTAGTGGAACTAATGGCACTCAATTTGGACTTATCTAGCTCCATATATTACTATATTACCAAGAAAAGTTATTTAAGACTAGTTTTAGGACTAGTCACAAACCCTAATTTCCACAACTATACTTCTGAAATATAGTGAACTAGAACCCAAAAAGTTTACCACATATACTTCGCTATGTCTCCTCAGACTTCCAAAAAAATCACTATCTAAAAATTCCCAAAAACATTTATAGTGAAAATACCAATATGACTCGTTTGAAGGAGCCAAACCCAAGGATCATATGCTCTAAATCCAAATGTTATGCACCAAACACCCAAATAGCATAAAAATAGAAAGAGAAATAACTCCACGCCTTGCGAATGAGAGAGAAGAATGAATGAGAAGCCTCTTTAAGGGGGAAACCTCTTATTACAATATAACAGGTGCACAATATGAGATGATCTCTAAAACTAGGTCTCCTTGGTATATATAGGAGACAAAGGTTGTTATCACCATTTATTCCGACATCTAGCCCAAAAGGCTAAGTCTTATCGATATGCACCATCATAGTCCATGTATCCCTTGTCATACACACTTTTGCACCATTATTCACTTGCATAACTTAGTAAAACCATTTTTTCCTAAGTCATTTCACTTAATTAAGCCATAATCCTCTCTTATGCATTTCACCCTTTTTATTTTATTCAAATTGAAGGAAAAATTCAAATTAGTGGTTAAAATTGATTTGGTTAAATATAATATTTTATTATTTTGACCATATCGAGGATAACCACTATTTTTCCTTTAAAATAAAGATACTCATACCATTTCCATATAACTTTTCATGAGAGTACATAGATGTTGCAAAACTTTCCACTGATATTTTAACTTCATCTCACCATAGTTACTTTCAACCAAGAGGGGAGTCTAGTCAATGCTACCATACATCCGGGAAAGAAAGAAGAACCCTCCCACATATAGGCCACCAAGAGACATTTGTTTTCATTGGTTTCTTCACAGGTGTTATCTATTTTTACTTTGGTTATTTGGGTATTATACATCATATTTATTATTTTTATCATGTGTTATTCATATATCTTTTTTGTTGCATTCCTTCTCTGTTTCTAAATAATATAGATCTAAAGGAATTTAATCACTATAGAACTAGGGTTTCTTGTGTTCTCACCCACTTTTGTATGTATCTTGGTACAACCACAAAGTTTTCATATATGTGTAATGTTCCCAAGTGATTCTACTAGGAAACTTGGGTTATTTTTTGACCTTGTTTGTTTGTTTATTTAAGTTTTTATTCAGGAAGTTGCGCTCTGGGTGTTTTGTGATTTGTTTAAATCATGTAGAAGACAATGATAAATGTAGATCACAAGATATAAGATAAAACACAACAAATATCTCAAAAAAACTTCATATCTGACCTTTATTTAGTATAATTAGTTGATCTCCATGCATAGATCTGCAGATCTAGTACAATAGAGAAAGATAAAGAATTATAGGTTGCATGCACCCTTCAAATACATTAATATAGAGAAATAGATCCCCTAGGTCTCCCACAACTAAATGAAGGTAAATACAAGATCAATTTATTCCCCTGGAAAGTTGTAACCTTTGGATCCAGTGCTGGTGCATCCCCCACTGGCTGGAAAAGCTAGGAATTTTGGCCTCGTTGAAGATGACCTCCAAATCTTATGAAAACACTGCCAAACAGTAGATCAAAAGATGTAGATTGCATATGGAGAAAGTATGGGGTCAAACCCTCAGATCTAACCTTCCAACCCAAATCCTCCTCAAGGAATGTTGCGCCCTTCTTCAGTAAATATGCCCAACTGAATAATAAAATAGATATGCAGAAGAAAACCCTCAAACAACTGATGAAAAAGAGAACTATGGTGGTAGAAACCACTCCTGAAATGTGTTATACTATATATCTAGCCTCCCCAAGGCAAATCAAATCTTTTATCCTCGACTGGTGTGCCCAACCTGCTAGAAAACCCTTCAACCTGCACCATGCTTGCACAAATGAATCCTGAATTGAATCTCAACTCAATAGAATGGTGAGGACGAATATTTTCCCTCCTTGGACAAGCTTAGACCAGGAACAAAGGGATATTTCACCTCCTTGTTGGTCTCTAGGGTTTCTTGATTCAAAACCCTCAAAACGTAAGTTGCATAGCTCAAATAAACTCAATAGAAGAATAACATGAATGAGGAGTGAGGCACCCTCCTCTCTCTTTTATACCTCCATCTTCTAATTCTTTGTTGAGTTACTTTATAATTTTTTCTAAGGTTATTGTTTTTAATTTCTCCTTAATTCAATAACCTTTTTTCCCTTTTCATCCAAGACACTTTAGGAAAATAATCATTAAATCACTTAGTGACAATTTAGCACCTCCTACCCCTTTTTCCCATTGGACTATAGTCTAGAGGGGTGACTAGAATACTAAGTCTTCATTTATCTTTGTCAAGGAGGGGGGAACATTACAGTCTCCCCTACTGGAAATTTCTTGCCCATGATCAATTATGAACATGTTTGTTGTAGTACTTGTTCATTCTCCCAAGTAGCATCTTCTATAGTAAAATTCTTCCATTTGATCAAGTATTCCTTAACATCCTCGTTCCTTAGCTATTTCGTCCTTACCCCCAAGATCCCCTTTGGAATAAAAATCAAGTGTCCTTATTCATCAACTAGTGGTAGATCTTCATTAGCTACAACATGGTTCCCCAAAGCCCTCTTTAGGCAAGATACATGGAGAACATTGTGTATTTTTCTCTCCGATGGTAATTTTAGTTCATATGCAACTTCTTCAATTATCCTTTGCACTTCATAGGGCCCATAAAAGTGTGGTTTGAGCTTCTCAGTTCCATTCTTCTTTATAGATGCTTGTTTGTATGTTTGTAGCCTTAGATACACCAAGTCTCCTACCTCAAAAGTGTGCTCCACCCTCTTTTTGTGAGCATATAATTTCTATTGGTTTTGAGATCTATGCAAATTGTCTTAGAGCTCTTTAAGGATGTCTTGGATTTCTTATATCGATTCTTTGTCCATAGGGGCCCTGCTATCTCTCAACACATTTTCAACAAAGGTAAGGGGATCATAATTGTACAAATATTTGAAAGGAGACATACCAATGGACAAGTGGTGAGTGGTGTTATAGCAATATTCACCTAGATAAATCCATTTGACCCACACCTTTTGTTGCCCTGCTACATAATTTAGAAGGTACCCTTCCACCCATTTGTTCACTATTTATGTTTATCTATCAGTTTGTGGATGGTAGCTAGTGCTAGGAGTCAATTCAGTGCCCACCAACCTAAACAGTTCCTGCAAAAAGATGTGCATAAACTTGTTGTCCTCATCACTCACAATTGTCTTGGGTAATCTGTGCAACCTAAAAACCTCCGTGAAAAACAGTTCGGCCACCTGAGATGCGCTATAGTCCATGGAAATGGCATAAAAGTGGGAAAACTTAGTCAAACGATCTACTACCACAAATATACAATCTTTCCCTTGTGTTTTTGGGATCCCTGTAATGAAATCCATAGATATACTTTCCCACTTACGCTCTGGAATGGGAAGATGTTGTAATAGGCCTGCAGGGTGAGTGTGCTCATCTTTATTCCACTAGAAAGTGGCGCACTCCTTGATGTGGCCCGTGATTTCTCCCTTGATACCCTTCCAAACAAACCTTTCTCTTATCTTCATGTATGCCTTAAGAAACCCTTGGTGCCCTGCTAGTGGTGAGTAATGGAATGATTGAAGCACCCTTTTTTTGAATGAAGATTATGGAAATAGATAATTTTTTCCCTTGTTATAAATAATGTCATCAATGAAATTGTACCTATCATCCTGTAGCTTCCCATCCATCAACTCACATGCAAATTTATTTTTAGAGTACCTCACCAATAGAAGAGATTTCCAATCAACTGATATTTCTGTCATGGAATAGGCTGAGGGCCTTTTGGACAAGGCATATGCTACTACATTATTATTTCCCTTGACACATTCAATGTCAAAGTTATATGCTTGGACCTTGCTTACCCATTTTTTCTACCTTTCATTAAGGTGTTTCTGTGCAAGGAAGTACTTGAGGCTGTTATGGTCAATTCTCACCACAAATTTTGCTCCAACTAGATATTGCCTAAACTTGGACAATACGTGCATTATGGATAACATTTCCTTGTCATAAATGGTGTATAGTAGTTCAGAACCCCTCAATTTGTGGCTCTCATAGGCAATATGGTGCTTATTTTTCATGAGAACAACTCCCACACCTTCACCAGATGCATCACATTCCAATATGAAAGGTTGAGAAAAATCAGGTAGAGATAATACAGGACAAGTACTCATTACCTTTTTCATTTTCTCAAATGTGGATTGCGCCTCACCACTCCATGCAAATTCCTCCTTCCTAGTCAAGTCATTTAGGGGTGTGCATAGTTGGGAGAAACCCTTGACGAATTTTCTATAATAGTTGCAATTGCCAAGGAAGCCATTGAGTTATGTAAGTGTTTTGGGATTGGGCCAATCAATGACGGCCTGGATCTTCTCCTAATGAACATGTACCCCTTTTTTCCCAATAATGTGTCCCAAGTAGAGGACTTATGTCATCCCAATTTCACATTTTGATTATTTGGCCTATAAGGACTGTTTTTCCATGATGCTTAGGATTTCATCCACATGTTTAAGGTGATCATCCCATGTTTTGTTTTAAATCAAAAAATCATCAAAGAATACAAGCAAATACTTCCTCAACTTATTATTGAACACATGGTTCATGCAAGACTGAAAAGTGGTTGGTGCTTTGGTTAGTTTGAAAGGCATGACGAGGAACTCATAATGCCCAAAATGACATCTGAAGGTTGTCTTATGTACATCTTGCTCCCTTATCCTGATATGATGGTAACCGTAGCACAAATAATTTCTTGTGAAATATAATGCACCATGTAGCTCATCCAACAATTCATCTATCCTGGGAATGAGATATATGCTCTTGATAGTTCTCGTATTTAGAGATCTGTAGTCTATTCACATGCGCATAGTCCCATCCTTCTTTTTAACCAGTACTAATGATGATGAAAATGGGCTTGAACTTGGTTCGATGTGTCCCATGGCTAGTAATTCTTTTATGGCGCTTTCTATCTCAGCCTTGTGCTTCTTGTGATGTATGTAAGGTGTTGTGATGGTTGGTTTTGATCATTCCTCTAATTCAATAATGTGTTCAAATCTGGTGGCTTACCTGGAGGAATCAAATCAAACACCTTTTTATGCTTGTGAAGGATTTTTTGCATGTCTAGAGGGTATTTCTTGAGTTCTCCATCCCGTGCTTCCATGAAGAAGCATTCAATTGCATAGGTCTCCTGTTGTCGCCTAAATATGGCATGCATTTTCTTGGTAGTCCCAACTCTTGGTGACTCTCCTATCATTCCCTTGAGCATGATACTATTCCCCTCTTTTGTATTAAAGGACATTTCCATGGTTTTATAGTTGGTGTTAATGGGTCCCAAGGTACTAATCAACAACACGCCTAATATGATATTAGTGTTCGAGATGTCCGCCACATAAAAATCATGTATCAAGGTGTACCTACCCAATTTTAAACTCATCTGTGGGATATATTTGTCACAATATATAGTAAGCCCTCCTGCAACTTCAACCAAGAACATCTCAAATCCTATTGTGGGAATGCACGTCCTTTCTACCATGTAAACATCAATGAAATTTTGAGAAGCCCCTCCATGAATCAATACAGTATCTTGTTTCCCCTATACAACGCCCTTCATCTGAAAAGTATTGAACTTAGGTGCTCCACTCATTGATGAAATAGTGACATTCTTTGTCCCTTTCCTTTGTACATTTGCTTGGCATCTCTCCCTCTAGTAAATATTTGAGGCTTAGGCGTAAGTTGGTTTTACTAGTTGCTCCAATGGCATTCTAGTGCACTCAATGGAATCCTATAGGGTTGCAGGATTGAAAGCCTTAACCCACCCATGCAAAGGCTCATTTAATGCCTCTATATATATCATCAATAGTTTGTATTCTATTATATCTAGAACATTGACTACCACCTTCTGAAATTCTTCAATGAAATCCCCCGGAGACCTTGTTTGCTTAATCTACATGAGCTCCCTGAAATGAAGCTTAGGATCCTCACTTCAAATCGGTCAATGAGCCTCTGAGTGAAGTCTAGGTAAGAAGTAACATGCTCATCCCCCAATGTAGTCATCCCATGAAACCACTAATCATGGGCCTTTCCCATCAGATGCAGGGTTGCATATTTGATGGAATTTCCTTCTTCCATGGTATTCAACTGTAAGTAAGCATCTAATTTCTACACCCATTCCTTGGCTGAAATATGATTAGTTCTGTCAAAGGTAGGAATATCCATTATGATTTATTTTCACCCTAACTCATTGTCACTCCTGTGATGTTCCTTGGATTTCCTCTTGAGTCTAAGGTGGTAAAATTCTACTAAGGAAACCTGCCTCTTGAATCATGCGCTCATATTGTTGTAGTCTCTCTCCACAGTTTCCCACTCATCCTCCATGGTATCTTGGTTCAAGTGGTTATAGTCCCTTTGCTGAGTATTTCTGAAAGTAGGAAAGTATGGTCTGGGGGTGACTCTACTAGCCACATGAGAATGGAAAGGTATGCTCCCTATGGGGCCTTGGTGTATGGACTCCTCATGTTTCCCATTTCCCCCATGAGAACAGTTGGAATCATTATTCCCTCCAAACACAGATGGACCTTTACCATGTTTTTGTTCCATCAAGTACTAAGAAAGAACACGTTGCTTCCTGCACTCCTCCTTCATTAGATCTATGATTATGTCATGCCCTCTTTGAAAATTTAGAAGAGATAGTTTTAGATAATTTTGTCCCTTGGATAAATGGTCCTCCATCTCTTCCAAGTGGTGTTTCAATACACCTTGGTTTCTTTGTAATGTATCAAACACTCTCTCTGATTCCTAAGTCTCTCCCATGTTTACTTCTTGATCTTCCCCTTCAGAAATACCTACTAATGCATGTCCCCCACTGCCTCTTCTTATAGGCATTAGAAAAAGTCACAGGCTGGCGAAGGAAATCGCTATAATACCACTGTAATTTTCCCAAGCGATTTTGATAGGAAACTTGGGTTATTTTATGACCTTGTTTGTTTCTTTATGCAGGTTTTTCTTCAGTAAGTTGTGCTCTGGGTGTTTTGTGATTTGTTTAAAGCATATAAAAGACAATGATAAATGTAGATCACAAGATATAAGAGAAAACACACCAAATATCTCAGAAAAACTTCATATCTAACCTTTATTTAATATAATAAGCTCATCTCCATACATATATCTATAGATCTGGTAAAATAGATCAAGATAGAGAAGTCTAGGATGCATGTGCCCTTTAGATACAATAATATAGAGAAATGGAGCCTCCTAGGTCCCCCACAATTGAATGGAGGTCAATACAAGATCAATTTCTTTCCCTAGAAAGTTGTAACCTTCAAATATGGTGCTGGTGCATCCCCCACTAGCTGGAAAATCAAGGAATTTTGGCCTCTTTGAAGATGACCTCCAAAACTTATGAAAACACTACCAAACTGTAGATTGGGAGCTGTAGATTGCATATGGAGAAAGTATGGTGTCAAAACCTCAAATATAACCTTCCAACCCAATTCCTCCTTAAGGAATGATGCGCCCTTATTCAAAAAATACGCCCAACTGAATAATAAAATAGATATGCAGAAGAAAACCCTCAAACAACTGATGCAAAAGGGCCTTATGGTGGTAGCAACCACTCCTGAAATGTGTTCTACTATAGATCTAGCCTCCCCAAGGAAAATCAAATCTTTTCTTCTCAATTGGTGTGCCCAACCTGTTGGAAAACCATTCAAATTGCGCCATGCTTGTACAAATGAATCCTGAATTGAATTTGGACTAAATAAAATGGTGAGGGAGGAAGATTTCACCTCCTTGGCCAAGCTTGGACTAGGAACAGAGGGATATTCACCTCCTTGCTGGTCTCTAGTGTTTCTGATCCGACTTTATGAGAGGAATGAAATGAAACCACATATTTATGAAATTAACACAGGGACACAGTGAATAATAATAGAGGTACAATAAAACTTGACTTCTATTAAATAAGAAATATGTTGAAAATTGTAAAATCCAGACTGAAAACCAACTTGCTAGAATGGTGGTAGCTTATCTCTGAGAAGAGATGTGACGGATATGCTCATTCGCACGAAGATGAGTACAATGAGGCTATGAAGGACTTTTTACAATAAATATGAATTCCAAAACCCTAGACATCCAAAAACCTAACCCTAGGAGATGAAGCGCCAAAAGTCATGTGGGCCCCGTTGGGATAATTTAGTACATTAACTTGCAAGGGTCGTAATTTTTGCATATGATCTTTGTTTAGGGCGCACGATATCTCGTTGGAAAGGTATTAACGTGGAGCTTCATTTAAGGGCATCAATTAGAGCCTTAGGTCATCATTGGGGTGCTCGATCATGAAAAAAAAATGTTGTTTAGGCCCTCAAAATGGATTTGGAAGTTTGGGAACCGAAAAACTACTAAAACTAGTAAGTTGCCAAAAAAACTATTTTGAGTCAGTTGGACAAGGTGGATCGCCACCGAGATCCTACTGGATCAATCCTCCCCCATTAGGAATAAATGGTCTCCAATGGGTTGAGTGCCCCCATAAGAAGAGGAAATTTCTGTTGAATTTCTCCTTGGGTGAGCCCCTTGCCTTGGTGCAGGAGTTGCCCTGCTTTGACAACCCGATAAAGCTAGATCCTATGTTGGTGAATTCCCTTGAAATTTGTTTCCATGATCTGATCAGTGGTTGGTTGTTCCATGAAACAAGGGTTGAGCTTGGTTGGTGTCAACCATTATGCTATCTCCGAGGTGTCCAATAATGGTGGAAAATAAGGTTGAAGGAGATCCACATTGAACACTAGGTGCAAGACAACAAATGGGGGTAGGTTGAGATCAAAATCATTTTCACCCACAACCTTGGTGATGGTGTAAGGTACATAACGAAGTGGACACAACTTCTAATGAGGCCCTGTAAGGCATTATTTCAACAAGTGAAACCAAACTTTGTCTCCCACCTGAAACTGGTGTGGTACCCGGTGTTGATCATGGCACTGCTTGTACTTGGCATTGGACTTCTGTAAAATATTTTGAATCTACTGGAAGATGTGTTGGATCCACTCAATGAACTGGGTGGCTTTGTCAGATCCAGTTGGAACCTGCGATGAGTCTACCTGGGTGGCCGCAAGGGGTAGTGCAACAACCATGGGACCCAATGGTTGAAATCCCAACCCCTCTTGAAAGGGATTGTGGTCGGTTGAGCTATGTATGGATTTGTTGTAGCTATGTTGAACATAAGGAAGACTCTCATCCCAAGTGTGGGGGTGCTTGGAATTGTACGTTCTCAAGATGTTCTTGACCATCTATCTAGGGGTGGGAGACAGTGGACTTGGTGAGCTTGGTGTCCAGCAGTGACCAGAGGCTTGACCAGAATGTGCTGAGGAACCGACTGTCCCGATATGAGATAATGGTTTGTTGGATCCCAAAGTGTACCCACACTCGTTTAAAGAAGAGCTTGGTAGTGGCCTCCACTCTGATGCTCTTCTTGCACGTGGCCAGAATCACCATCTTGAAAAAGCGATCAACAACCACAAAAACACAATCATTTCCCCACTTGGTGGAGGGAAGGCCCTACATGTAGTCCATTGAAATGGATTCCTAGGGTCTTTCAGGAGTGTTATAGCACAGTTTGTAGGTTGGGAAAATCTCTACCCAACCACAAAAGCAAGTGCTACAACTAGGGAATCCTACACCCAATGTCACCTTGAAGTAGGTCCCGTACCAAAATGTTATAGCACAAGTTGTAGGTTGGAAAAATCCTGACCCAACCACAAAAGAAAGTGCTACAACTAGGAAATCCTAGACCCAATGTCACCTCGATGTAGGTCCCACGCTTCAAGGGTGACTAGGTCACTCTAGGGAGGCAATCTCGGTTACCCTAGGGGGAATGAGATGTAGACGGATGGAGATGAAAGTGGAACCCCTAGAATTCAAATCTAAGTGGAGTGAGATGTGAAAGGATATGCCTTGTAAACCAAGTAAAATTTGCCTCAAAGATATAATACTTTTCCAGATGATTTTACATGCCAGAGACACAAAGAAAAACATCTTGCAATGTTATATGTTAGTATGGATCAACAAGTTAAGCTTGATGTCCCTAATTTACAATAGTAGATGACAGTTTATATCAGAAAATAAAATATATAAATTAGCATGTAAAGGCATGAGGTTATCCAACAATATTATCAATGAAATTGGCAATCAATCATGACTAAAATATAACAATTTGAGAATGAATAACGCAAGCTATTATAAAAGTGATTTTCTGTTGTAAATTATGCGCCTTATGGCCATATAATTCAATGGCATGCTGCAACAAAATTAACCATGGAAAAGTGCTAAGAACTAGACTAAAAAGTGTGCCCTATTTAGTAGACCAGGTGAGTGAAGTTAGAGAGATTTCTTAGGGTTAGTTTGTGGGATAAGAGAGAGTTAGTGGCTAGGGTTATGCGACCCTAATGGATGTAGGTTAATTTTTATAACAAAATCAAAGTAGTGGGATAATAGGGATGCCTCAATGAGGAAAGCGAGCTCAAGGCTCAAGGAACACTTCTCAAAAAGATAAACTTGAAACTAGCAAAAATCACTCTTCCCAAGGCAACGATTTTATATCTCCAATGCAATGAACAAATGACTACTGCCTTTAAATATTGGGTTAATGGAGTCAAGTAAATGAACTAGAGATTCTACCTCCTTGGGGGTGTAAACCCTCTTACTCCCCAAGAAAAGTATCTCTAGTTAGGGTTTGAAGATGAGGGGTGTAAATCCTCTTACTTCCTCAAACAAACCCTTGCAACATCAATAAACTTCAAGCAATAAATGATGAAGATTAGAGTGGGGGTGTAAATTCTCTTACTTCCCACCTAGATCCTAGCACAATAATCCTTGACTTGAAATAAATGATAGCATAAGAGTAAAAAACCATACCAAATCAAGAAGATGCTAAGATAATCCACCATAAAATCTAGAAACCATTCATCCAAGGCTAGCGCCTCACTCCTCCATCAACCATTCACCAAAGATATCCATAAACAAGTGCATAAGAGACAAATATGCCAAGTGTAGAGAAAATTTCAAATCAAGTCTTCTCACAAGAGGGAGAGTTATGTTACAATGAGATCTTATGATCTCTTATTTATACAAAATGTCACCAAGGTGACTTGTCCATATATTTAGGGGTAAACCACAAGACTAGGGGTCAACAACCCTAATCTTTCCCCCTTTAACAAAGTGATATTAAACAATTCATTTAAAATTTCACTTTTGCACAAATAAAACCCTAATTCACATGGACATCACCCCTTTAAGGGACGTTTTGACACTTGGAGCAAGTCATTGATGTTGGAGAAGCAATGGTAATCCTCCAAAGGCCACATTTCAATTGTCTAGCCAATCTCCTCATGGTCAAGGCCTCATCCTCCTCAAAAATTCCATGTGTCAATGAGTGGTAACATCACCACCAAACCCTAGCCCCAAAACATGACATCAAGCTCAAAAACAAGACATGTTTCCCCTCCTGGACAAATCGTTTGGAATGTGAGGGTTGGGCTAAGTATTCCACATCATCTTCTAGGTCTTCAATACTTAATCCATGTCATCCTACATGTGGACCCTTGACATCCAACCTATGGGCTTACAGCCCCATGGAAGCCCAAGCTAGGCTTGTTCTTCCAAAACTGTCTGCCAACCAGTCCTACAAAGACAAATAAGCACACCCTCCAAGGATCTCAAGTCATAACATCATGATAAGTGAATCCAATCAATAAATGAGCCACCTAATCATGTGCATCAAAGATCACTATATCAAACAATTAACCGCTAAAAGACATTATACGACTTGTCAAGCTTGAATGTGGGAGGGTTGACGAGGTGTCCTATTGGGTAGATATTTCCCTAGGTCAAGGAGAGTTTCCAAGAGATCTCTCTCTAATCCATCTAAAGTGGGTGAAGTGGTTGGAGTCAGGAATCAATGGGCATAGGGCTCATGACATACAAGAGGTAGTAGTGTCTCATTCATGGGTGCCTTTGTAGAGGGTGTGTGGTACCTTCGTCTGCAATGCAATTTTTCCAAGCCCATTATTTGCCAATATTTTATTCTTTCATAATTTTATGGAAAGGTTGAAGTTCATTGCCCTGGCGTGGTGCCCAAATAATGGCAATGTCACCCACAAACACCTAGTGGAAATGAGAAGGTTGTCTCATGATGAGACCCCCTTTCTCTCAGCCATGCAACTGAGATCCATTACCCTGGTTTGGTGACCAGATGATGGCAATGCCATACCACTAGATATCCATGGACATGATAGGTTGGTTCGTGATGAGACCTTCTATACTTCAATTAAACCTTTAAGCATTCTTTATCATATTGTGAGTCCCCATTTACTCAAAGATAAGTGTTTCATTGCTTTCTTGGGTGATACCTGGGCGAAGCATTTGGAAGGTTCATATAAGGATTTTATATTTTACCCAACATCAATCCCTTTGGGCCTTCATCCCCTTCTTCCCATAGAATGAGGGACAACCCCTTCTTGGGTTAATACACCCTAAAATCCCAAGAGATAAGAAAATAGGGGGGAATAATAATGGAAAGTGGTAAGTATGGTCGGGAACGGTATGATGGATTCTTCAAGGGAGTTCCTAGTAGCAAACCCATCCCCAAGGAAGACCACTTACTAGGGAACAATGTCAACCACCAAGGTGAAGCAGGGCAAAAGGCATAATGTCCAAGCATATATCATGAAATCTAGAGCAATCTAAGATACAACATACTCAAATGGATTAAATATTGAAATGATGCTCACCATAATACTGACTTGTACCTCATGGAGAAAGCCCCACTACCTTCCAGAAGCCAGCTGATGTGGTGGATGTCATCTAGAAATATGTGACCATATGTGGTGGTGAGAGGGTCTCCAACTGTGTAAAAGGGTATTGTTGGTCATGTAGTCTCTCGTCACTCCATATATGAAACCTGATGGCCTCGAGACATAATATCCTTAGTTATCCACAAAATGGGGATAACAAGGAGTAGGTAGAGGAGTGTACAAGACTTGTTTATTAGTGGTCGGTTTGGAAATAGCACATGCAGTGCATGACCAAATATACTTGTTGACATCCTGTCGAAGTTTCGGCCAGTAGAAATGTTGTTGCAACACTGCCATTGTCTTTTCCACGCCAAAGTGTCATGCCACCCGACTGTAGTGGGATTCCCAAATCATCTTTCCTCGCTCGCTTGATGGAACACATAGATGGCCCAGATCACACATCATCCCATCCTGAAGATGGAAATTAGTGACAATTGTGTTTGCGCCCAACATCTGGTAGGTGTTAGTGAAGTCAATATCTGTCTCATAGAGGTGGGGCCATTTGGAGGTCTCGTGGCCACAAGAGTCTAGCACTGTGGTGAGTGTCGTGACTGGAGGTCGACTGAGGAAATCAATGACTCGGTTGGTACTTCTTGTTTTATACTTGATGTTGGGGTGAAATTACTAAAAATATGTGGAACACTTATGATGGTGGTCATTTTCCAATTTTCCTTGTGACTGCATGAAATGCAATGGATTATGATCAATGTGGATGGTTGTCTCCTTCTAGAGAATGTAATTCATCCACTAGCAACAAGCTTGCATAATGGAGTACATTTTTTTTGTCGTGAGTAGGGTACTTACGGATGACATATGATAGTGCCTCACTATCATAGGCCACGGGGTGGACGTGATGAGTGATGACTGCACCCAAAGTATAGTCTGAATCATCTATCTCGATCTCAAAGGGATGTTGCATATCAAGTAATGAAAGTACTGGGGTAGAGCACAAGCACTACTTCAGATCATCAAATTCTTTCTGTTGGGACAAGCCCCACACAAATTTTTCCCTTCCATCGCCCCTGGTTATTGGACTGAGGACCCATGCAATATGGGAGAATCCCAACATGAACTTGTGATAGAAATTGGCAAGGCCTAAGAGGCTTCGAAGCTCAGTGAGAATGGTTGGGGATGGCCAGTCACAGATGACTTGGATCTTGGCTAAATCAACATGCACACCATGCACATCAACAATGTAGCCTAGTTATTGGACCCTATCCATGCCAAAGGAGCATTTTTCCAAGTTCACATATAGCTTGTGATGTTGCAAAGTGTTCAAAACCTGTTGAATATGTTGCAAGTGTTATTCCCAAGTCTTTTTGTAAATGAGGATGTCATCCAAATACACCACCACAAAATAATTGGTGAAAGCTCAAATGATATCATCCCTCATCCTCATGAAATTGTTTGGGGCATTTTTCAAACCAAAAGGCATGAACAACCATTCAAAAAGACCTTATTTTGACTTGAAGGCAGTTTTCCATACATTTGTCTTTTCTATTGGAACCTGATGATAGCCAGACTTCAAATCAATATTACTGAAGTATTTGGCCCCCTTGAGTTGATCAAGGAGATCATTGATTCAAGAAATCGGGTATTGATTCCTGACTGTTATTTTATTTAGGGCCCATTAATCAATGCAGAGTCGCCAGGTCCCGTCCTTCTTCTACACCAACACGATTGGGCTTCCACAAGGTGATAACTTGGGTCGGATGTGCCCTTTGTGGAGAAATTATTGGATTTGACACTTGATCTCCTCATTTTCTAGCAGAGAGCGATGATAGACTGACCCATTGGGAAATTATTCATCGAGGATCAGATCGATGGTATGCTTGACCTGACAGTGTAAAGGTACCCCAATAGGTGATGAGAATATGTCTTTGTATTCTTCCACAACCTTATCCACTTTCTTCTACTACGTGGAGAGGTCGATCGCGGAGGCCATGGATGTGGTTGCAACCTTTCACTCACTCT
The DNA here is from genome assembly GCA_010110895.2 of Picea sitchensis. NCBI lineage: Eukaryota > Viridiplantae > Streptophyta > Pinopsida > Pinales > Pinaceae > Picea > Picea sitchensis. The sequence goes on from SNQJ01S0002289.1 coordinate 312,736, forward strand.
GAGAGCGAATCATGACTGGTCTGAGAAATGACCTTCCTACATTGCTTGGCAGAGATCAAGAAAATAACACTAGGTGGGACTACTTCGAGTATCATGTATAATTTCCTGTTCAAAGTAATAATAACATTGCGAGTCCTAAACTCATATATAACATGATGTTTCCATAAATAAGGTTGGCCCAAAAGAACATCACAAAATTCACGGGGAGAAACATCACACAATACCTCATCTTTGAATGTCTTGATGTCGTAGGACTGACGACACTGTTGGCTGACGTGAAGATCGCTTCCTTGACGGATCCATCCGATGGTGTAGGGTTTTGGGTGTGACATTGTCAGCAGGGCTAACCGCTTGATGACCTCTGTTGAGATGAGGTTACTCTGGTTACTGCTATCAACGATGAAGGGCAGCAGAGTGCCTTTCACCCACATCTGTGAATGAAAGAGGCGCTCGCCTTCCTCTGGCTCATCAGGTTCACCGGGATGGATATTGGTGGTACCAATGGTGGCACTAGGTTCCACATCAATGATCTGTCTCCCCTTTTTTGGTTTTGACTCAGAGTCGGAACCTGCATCTGATTCAGAGGCTTTTACCTCAGCCACCAATGACTTCTTTGAGTGGAAATCAACAGTGTTATGCCAAGGCATCTTATGGAAGTTGCACCACTTCTCGGTATCTTTCTTCATCTTCCCATTGTCCTTCTTTGCTTGTGGCTTGGACTGGTTGTCCCGAGGTTACCCATATTTTATTTTTCCTTTGTTCTGTGGGTTGGGAATTCCCTTTCTCTTCTTTTGTTGTGAGGGGTTCCCATACCTAGACTACCACGTCTTTTGTTTAAGCTTCTGCTCAATATTGACGGCGTATTGATAGGTCGTGCCTAAGGATGAGATGTTCAAAAACTCCATTTCTATCTGGATGTATCTATGCAGACCGCCGTGATNTTTGCTTGTGGCTTGGACTGGTTGTCCCGAGGTTACCCATATTTTATTTTTCCTTTGTTCTGTGGGTTGGGAATTCCCTTTCTCTTCTTTTGTTCTGAGGGGTTCCCATACCTAGACTACCACGTCTTTTGTTTAAGCTTCTGCTCAATATTGACGGCGTATTGATAGGTCGTGCCTAAGGATGAGATGTTCAAAAACTCCATTTCTATCTGGATGTATCTATGCAGACCGCCGTGATACTTGAGCACCAGATGTTGCTCAAAATATTTGATACCTATCTTGGTGTGCAAGGTATGGAAGACATTGGTGAACTCTGGCACGGTTTGGTCTCTTTCATGCCGTAGTGTGGTCCATCTTGTATACAAGTCGTCATAACTTCCAACATGGTAGTATTGTTCCTTAATAGCATCCCTGAAGGAACCCCAAGTGGGTGAAACTGAAAATAATGTGGAACCATCTCTTTCATTTTTCTCACAGAAGTTCTCCCACCAATCTTTGACATGGGGGACAACCTTGAGGAGCGCAAATGTAATATTTTCTCTATCGAAAAAGTTGTGGACAAAAAAATACAATTCTAGAAGGTTTAACCATTTATCTACGACATCCGCATTTATTTGAACTTCAAATATAGGAATATCAAAATTTATTTGTACCTTAAAGGGGGTGGTGCCTCCGTTTAAGGTGGATGCATCGCTTTTCGGGAGTTGTCGAAGGATTTGTGCAAAGTTGTCCATCATCTCGTTCCTCTGTTGTTCAAGGGCTTCCTCGGGCAAGATTTTGAAAGGATCCCCTGTCTCATCGTATTTGTTTTTTCCCACCATGGATGGTTTCTTGGGTGTGCGAGAGCAGTTTTCCTCAAGAGAAACAAGCTCGAGACCCAACACTCTATACCCTGACCGCATTGAGGACATGGATTAAAAAAAAACAAGGAGCAAACTGCTCTGATACCACTGATCCGTATTTATGAGTGGAACAAAATGAAACCACATATTTATGAAATTAACACAGGGACACGGTTTACAATAACATAGATACAAAAAAACTTGGCTTCTATTAAATAAGAAATATGTTGAAAACTGTAAAATGCAGACTGAAAACTAGCTTGCTAGAATGGTGGCAGCTTATCTCTGAGAAGAGATGTGTTGATTATGCTCATTTGCACGAAGATGAGTACAATGAGGCTATGAAGGCATTTTTACAATAAATATGAATTCCAAAACCCCATACATCCAAAAACCTAACCCTAGGAGATGAAGCATCAAAAGTCATGTGGGCCCCGTTGGGGTAAGTTAGTACATTAACTTCCCGAGGTCGTAACTTTTGCATAGGATCTTCGTTTAGGGCGCATGATAGCTCGTTGGAAAGGTATTGATGAGGATATTCATTTAGGGCGATCAATAACAATCTTTGACCCTAATTGAGGTGCCTGGTCATGAAAAAAATGTCGTTTAGGCCCTCAAATGGCCCCAAAAGTTTGGGAACCAAAAAACTATTCAAAATAGTAAGTTGCCAAAAAAATTGTTCTGAGCCAATTGGACATGGTGGATGGACACCAATTAGTTTCTTGACTCAAAACCCTCAAAGCATAAGCTGCATAGCTCAAATGAACTCAATAGAAGAATAGCATGAATGAGGAGTGAGGCACCCTCCTCTCTCTTTTATATATCCATCTTCTATTCTATGTTGAGTTACTTTATGATTTTTGCTAAGGTTATTGTTTTCAATTTCTCCTTAATTCAATAACCATTTTCCCTTTTTATCCAAGTCACTTTAGTAAAATAATCATTAAATCACTTAGTGACAATTTAGAGCCTCCTACCCCTTTTTCCCATTGGATTATAATCTATAGGGGTGACTAGACTATTAAGTCCTCATTTGTCCTTGTCAAGGAGGGGGGAACATTACAATCTACTCACACTTGTTGGAAATTTCGGCAGCATCTCTGCACTCTCATGAAAATTCATATGGAAATGGTATGACTCTCTTTATTTTATAGGAAAAATAATGGTTATCCTTGATATAGTCAAAATAATAAAATATTATATTTAACTCAATCAATTTTAACCACCAATTTGAATTTTTCCTTTAATTTGAATAAAATAAATAGGGGAAAATGCATAAAAGAGGATTATGGCTTAATTTAGTGAAATAACTTAGGTAAAGGGGATTTTCCTAAGTTCTACAAGGGAACAATGGTGTGAAAGTGTGTATGACAAGGGATACATGGACTATGATAGTGCATATCGGTAAGACTTAGTCTTTTGGGCTAGGTGTGAGAATAAATGGTGATAACAAAGGGTACATTTACAACTAAAGGGTCAAGTCGATCATTAAAGAGCCTAGCCAACCAATAAGGACAACACTAGTATAATAATATAATGTAACAACTCAATATCTAGGCCATAACAACCCATGCTTATCCAGGTGGATATCGGCGGCCACCCACCTATTCCACAAGCTTGAAAAATAGTTTTCCATCTTGGCAGTTTTTCGGGTTCCAAACTTCTAGGGCCATTTTGAGGCCCTAAACAACTTTTTTTGTGGATTTGTGGTCCAGACAATTGTCAAAAGTGCTAGCTTGCACCAGGCGAAAATTTTTCTTCTTAGTTAGACCTTTCCAACGGTGTATCGAGCGCCCCAAATGAAGATCGTATGCAAAAGTTACGCCCCCGGGAAGTTGACGTATCAACTACCTCCATCGGGGCCCGCAAACCTTTTGGCTTTTCATATTCCGGGGTTAGGGTTTTGGATTTTCCTTATGTTAAAAAGGCCCTTAGAGCCTCATTGTAATAATCATCTTCTTGTGAATATGAGTAGTCATCACATCTCTTCTCAGAGATAAGTTGCCACCATTCTAGCGAGTCTTTCACTCTGTATTTTTACAGTCTTTGTACATTTCTTTCATTAATAGAAATCGTGTATTATTGTATCTTTGTGTTTATGCTTGCATCTCTGATACATTTTTTTATATTATTGGATATCCACGATATCTCTGTGCATTTCTTTATTATATCTTCGCTATCATTTCGTGCCGAAAATAATCTGGATCAGTGGTATCAGAGCAGGTTGTTCTTGATCGTTTTTTTCAATGCATGTCCCTGACGAGGTATAGCAAGTTGGGTCTCGAGATTGTCTCTCTTGAAGACAATCTCTCTTGCATGCCCAAGAAACCCTCCATGGCGGAAGAAAATAAAAATGACGGAGTAGACGATCCTATCAATTTGTTGCTTGAGCAAGCTCTCACGCGACAGAGGGACGAAATGATGGAGAATTTTTTCCACATCCTTCAACACTTGCTGATAGAAACATGCACATATTCATCAAACAACCACTTTGGAAGCACCTCTCCTTTCAAGGTACAGGTTAATTTTGATATTCCCATATTTGAAGGTCAGATAGATGTGGATGCCCTAGACAAATGGTTAGATCTGTTAGAAGGTTATTTATTTGTTCATAATTTTTTCGATAGGGAAAATATCACCTTCGCACTCGTTAAACCTCTCCCCCATGTAAAACATTGGTGGGAAACTTACTGGGAGAAAAGTTCCACATAGGAGTATGGAATATATGGGGCCGAGCCCACTTGGGATTTTTTGTGGATGCGGTAAAGGAACATTATTACCCTGTTGGCAACTATGAGGACCAGTACATGAGATGGACCACACTGTGGCAACTATGAGGACCAGTAGTTTCGGAGTTCACCAATACCTTCCATACCTTGCGCACCAAGCTGGGTATCAAAGACTCTAAGCGACATTTGGTTCTAAAATACCGTGGGGCTCTACACAGATACATCCAAATTGAAATGTATTTTCTAGATATCTCATCACTCGGTGTTGCATATCGATATGTTGTTAAAATCGAGCAGAAATTTAGGCACCAGAACAAACGGGAGTTTGGATCTGCAAATCCGCAACAACCAAAGTATGAGAAAGACAACCCTAACAAACAGCTTCTAGAAAACCAGTGTAAGCCACGGGAAAAGAAGGATCACAGGAAGACGAAGAAGGACACCGAAAAATGGTGCAATTTCCACAAAAGCCCCTGGAACAACATCGATAAATGTCGCCCAAAATAGTCATTGGTGGTCGAGATCAAAGACAAGGATTCGAACCCTGGTTCAGAATATGATTATGAAAATACTGGTAAAAGATAGATCATCGATGCAGACCCCACTGTTATTGTCGCGACTGCAACAATTCAACCAGAAGAACCAACAGATCCTGAAGAGGGGGAGTGCCTTTTTCATTCACAGATGTGGGTGAAAGGGACCCTACTGCATTTTATTGTTGATAGAGGAAGCCAAAAGAACCTCATCTCAACAGAGGTCGTCAAACAGTTGGGATTGTCGACAACACCACACCCGCAACCATACAACATCGGGTGGCTTCGCCAGAGACGAGATCTTTGATTCAGCCAACAATGTAAATTGTCATACGACATCCAACCCTTCAAGGATGAGGTATTATGTGATGTTGCCCCGTTGTATGTATGTGATGTTGTTTGGGGCCATCCATATATGCGGAAGCACCATGTTATCTATGAGTCTCGACCCCATAGTGTCATTGTTACTCTGGGTGGTCATATCTATAGGATACCAGAGGTAGTTCCAACTACTGTCCCACCTAAACAGTGTCGCAAGGTAGTATCTCATACTAAAAAATTCATCTTCTTCACAATCTATTCGAAAGGTGAATGGAAGGATATTGCAACCATTGCAGCCTCAACCCAAGAACCTTCTATCCAACAGAAGTGGGTCGACAAGAAAGTAGCAAAGCACAAAAATTCATTCTGCACACAGTCATCTCAGGTAGCCCAAATTTTTGAATAGATTAAACCCCACCAGCAATAGGTTCGTGACAGCCTTCCACAAACCGAGCAGCGCAACATCTCCAGCAAGGCAAGCAAATCACCAAGATTCAGATTCAACAAACGCTTCCCTCTCTCCCCCGGGAACTCAACGCAATGGAGACCATTTCTTCCTAAGGAGGGAGGATTGATCCAGGTGGATATCAGCGACCACCCACCTATTCCATGGGCTCGAAAAACAATTTTCCATCTTGGCAGTTTTTCGGTGGTTTTTCGGGTTCCAAACTTATGGGGTTGTTTTGAGGCCCTAAACAACGTTTTTTGGGGATTCAAGGTCCAGGTGACTATCCAAGTCACTGCCTTGGACCAGTCAAAAATCGTTCTTCTCGGTTAGAACTTTCCAACGGTGTATCGAGTGCCCCAAACAGAGATCATATGAAAACGTTACGCCCCCGAGGAGTTGACGTATCAACAACCGCCATTGGAGCTCGCAAACCTTTTGGATTTTCATCTTTCAGGGTTAGGGTTTTGCATTCTCCTTATGTTAAAAATGCCCTTAGAACCTCATTGTAATAATCATCTTCTTGCGAATGCGAGTAGTCGTCGCATCTCTTCTCAGAGATAAGCTGCCACCATTCTAGCGAGTTTTTCACTCTGTATTTTTACAATCTCTGTACATTTATTTCATTAATAGAAATCATGTATTATTGTATCTCTGTGTTTATGGTTGAATCTCTGATACATTTTTGTTATATTATTGGGTATCTGCGATATCTCTGTGCATTTATTTATTATATCTTCGTTCTCATTTCGTGCCCAAAATAATATGGATCACATGCAGACATAAGTAGGATCAAATCCCACCCGTATCTCCTTCAATTAAAAATCCCAGGGGTTAGCTCAAGTGGTCATGACCAAATGTGAGATATCTCCCCCCGAAGCAGGGGAGGTCACAGGCTCTACTCTCTTGATCCCCTTAGGGTTGTAATTAGGGACAACAATTTTCCTTTGGTTACAACTTGTTGATGGCAATGAAGTCTCCCATGGTTTCTCATTCATGTTTACTCTCTCTCTCTCTCTCTCTCTCTCTCTCTCTCTCTCCACACACACACACACACCAGGAAAAACCTCATGGGATCCCCCCCTTTTCCTTGGAATATCTGAAAGGATATTTGATGCTAACCCCAAGGAACTTGACTAGATTTCAACCTATGACATATGGCCTCCCTGTCAATAACATGCCTTGGCGATATACATATCCTTTGGGGATATATAAAATAACACAAGAATGCAATGATTAAGTTGAAAACCCTAAAATTAGCTATATCTATAACCACAAAATGATGACATTTTATTGTCAACTTGTAAAATCTGAGGTTGGACAATTTGCTCAATGTTAATGTTGATAGTCTCCAAGTCTCAAAAACTCCTTGTATAAAAACATTCAAAATAGGAAAAATGAATCAAATTTCAACACTAGCTAGGATGGGTGACCTTCCAGGAATTCTTAGTTATCGAGTGCAAATCCCATAGGTGATGATTAGGACTATGCATTTCATTTCATTAGTTTCAATCTCACTTTTTCACCCTTGTGAGGATCAATTGTAATAAGTGCTACATGGACTATTGAAGCTCATGAGAAATTGTGCATTGGTGAATTAGTTGAGTATTAAATACTCCATGCATTGAATTATCATAATGGTGGTCCACAAAATCTGTCTACTTGCTTCAATAAAAAGAAAGGATCTCTAAATGAATGGTTCATAAGGTACAATATTTGCTAAGATTTTACTAATATAGATAAACGAGCTTGACTATGGGGAAAATATCCATGGTTAAGTGTGATTGAACCAAAATTATACTATTATTGGTGACCTTTGTGAAAAGTCTTAGCTATTGAGCGCAATTCTTAAAGGTGATGATTGACACTATGCAATCAATTTTACTAGTTACAATCTAACTTCTTTATCTCTTTAGACAACACTTGATATAATAATTGTTCAGTGGAATATTCAAGCTCATAAGAAATTGGTCTTTAGTGAATGACAATTATAAAATATGGGTGAGAATGAATGCCTTGAATTTTAAATGTTATATGCATTTGATCCTAAAAAAAAATGGGATTTTATAATATTGGACCATAAAAAACCCTTACATATTAAAAAAAAAACTAAAGAATACTTAGAATTAGGAGAAACCAACACTGATGAGGCTACGCTCATAATCCATTATTGATTGAAGACAGATTACATCATAATATAGGAATTGGTTCTACTTAGGTGGTTACAACAAACACCAATAAAATAGGATCTACATTAAATACTAGGAGAGTTCATCTACGTAACTATCTAGTGCTCCATTATTTCCAAGTATCCCCCTTAATGGAGAATGGATTGACTTCTACACCTAACATCTCCCTAAACAGCTCAAACTTATTCTTTCCAAGAGGCTTGGTGAAAATATCAGTAGTATTTTCACAAGTATTACAATACATAAGAGCTATTTCATTGGACTGCAACTTTTCTCTAACAAAATGAAACTGAGCATCAACATGTTTTGTCCTTGCATGAAAAATCAGATTATTCGCCAGCTTGATTGAACTTTTATTATCACATTTGATCATTATAGGTTCCTTTTGTTCTTCTCCAACATCTTGAAGAATTCTTCTCAACCAAACAACTTCACAAGTTGTTGCACACAAGGCTTTATATTATGCTTCAGTAGAAGACAAAGATACAGTAGGTTGTTTTTTACTGTTCCATGAAACAACCCTGGATCTAATGCCAAACACATATCCAGTGGTTGATCTTCGATCATCCGGATTACCAGCCCAATTAGAATCTGAGTAACCTGTCAACTCAACATCAGATGCATCAGTATATTTAATACCATAATCAATTGTTCCTTTTAGATACTTGAGTACCGCCTTTGTTGCATTCCAATGGCTTTCTTGAGGTTTCGCCACAAACTGACTTAACAAACTCACAGAATATGCAATATGCAATATCAGGTCTAGTTGTGGTGAGATAATTCAAACTACCCACCATCTGTCTATACATAGTGGCATTCACTTCCTTCGAACTATCATCACAAGAAAGTTTCACATTCTGATGCATAGGAACAATAGAAGATTTACACTGATCCATTTTAAATCTCTTAAGTACTTCTCTGACATACTTACTCTGACAAAAAAAAGTTTGGCCTGCATTTCTCCAAACTTCAAGACCTAGGCAATAATGTAACTCACCAAGATTTTTCATTTCAAAAACTTGTGACAATTGCTCCTTGATTTCATCAATTAATTTCTTTGCATTTCCTGTAGTTATTAGATCATCAACATATAAGGAAATCAATACTATATACCCCTTCTTATCAAATTTGGTATATAGATTTGGATCACTTTTGCTCCTCATAAAACCCTATTGAAGAAAGAAAGAATCTATCTTCTCATACCATGACCTCGGTGCATGTTTTAGTCCATACAATGCTTCTTTAACTTCCACACTAAGTGTTCTTGCCCATGTTCCACAAACCCTTCAGGTTGAGTAAGGTAGACCTCCTCCTTTAACTCACCATTCAAAAATGAAGATTTGACATCTAGTTGGTGTAGCTTCCAATGGTACTTTGTAGCTAAAGCAATTAACAATCTGATAGTATTCAATTTAGCTATTGGTGCAAATGTTTCGTCATAATCAATACCTTTTGTTTGTGAATACCCCTTTGCCACCAGTCTAGCCTTATATTTGTCTATACTACCATCTGATTTAAACTTGGATTTGTATATCCATTTGCATCCAATGGGCTTTTTATGTTTAGGCAATTCAATTAATTCCCAAGTATTGTTTTTCATTATAGATTCATATTCTTCCTCCATTGCATTTCACCATTCATCATGTTCATTGGCTTCATTAAAACTCATGGGTTCTATGAAATTTGAAATTATACTCATTAGGGCATAGTCTCTATACCTCTCAGTGAGTCGAACCTGCATGAAAATATTCTCAACTAATTATATTCCTCCCCACTTTGTGAAGATCTATCTTTGCCTCTAGGTGAATTGTGGTTGCTTGAAGTGTCCATATCACTGAGTCCTTCTTGTTGATGTTGTTTATGCGGTTGTGGTTGTTGTTGTGGTGGTTGCTACTGTAATTATGGTTGTTGTTGGGATGATTGTCGTTGTTGCTACTCTTATTTAACTCCTTCATCGAGAAGTCTATGCCATTCCTCATGACTGTTTTCGTCGTGATTTCCTGCTTCCTGCTCATGAAAAAGTACATCTCTACTCGCAAATACTTTGTGAGTAGAAGGATCAAACAATTTGTATGTTTTGAATTCAGAACAATACCCAATGAAAATACATTTAATGGCTTTAGCATCCAATTTATTAATATTCTCCTTTGGAATATGTGCAAAATCCTTACACCCAAATACTTTCAAATTATGAACTGTAGGTTTGGAACGATACAAGGCTTCGAAAGGAGTAATACTATCAAGACACCTTGTTGGACGTATGTTCTTTAAATAAACTGCAGTATTTATGGCTTCAGCCCAAAATGTATATGAGAGATTCTTACCTTTCATCATATTGTGTGCACACTCTACCAGAGTTTTGTTTTTCCTTTCAGCCACTCCATTCTGTTGTGGAGTGTGGGGTACTATAAATTGTTGTACTATTCCATGATCTTTGCAATATTTGATGAAGTCCCCTGATTTATACTCTCCCCCTTGATCTAAACGGAGGATTTTGATGGATTTTCCTATCTTCTTTTCCACCATGGTTCTGAATTCCTTAAAGTACTCGAAAAATATCACTTTTTCTTCTAAGGAAATAAACCCATGTGTATCTCGTGCAATCATCAATAAATAACAGAAAGTAAAATGCACCTCCTAAAGACCTAGTCTGCATAGGTCCACAAACATCAGTATGCACAAGATCTAACACATATCTCTTTTTATTATTAGGATTAGAGGGGAATTCATCTATGTGCATCTTTCCTAATGCACATCCTTCATAAGAAACATTCTCATTCTTTAACATGGGAAGTCCTTCAACCATATTTTGTTTCTGTAATAACAATAAATCAAGATGATTGTTGTGTCCATACCTTTGATACCAAAGACTCTCTATTGGCATAGTTGAAGAATTCATTCCGTGATGTTCTTTGCTGGTAACATCAACCTTGTAGAGTCCTCCTGCTCTGACTCCCATTGCAACAGTTCTGTATTGTTCCAACAGATCCTTCACTATGCAATAATTCTTGAAAAATTCAACCTTCAAGTTCTGATCTGTAATGGTGGACACATAGATCAATTTTTTCTTTATCCCTGGAACATACACAACATTGCGAATATGACGAACAGTACCATTCGAAAATGTTATTGGAATGTCTATGTATCCCTTGATCTGATGAGCGCGATCATCTCCAAGATATAAGCTTGCTCCATTATGTGTTTCTTTAAAATTAGTATACCACGTCTTATTGCATGTCATATGTATTGATGCTCCAGAATCCACAAACCAAGCATCAATATCATCTGTTTCCGCAGATAAAGCAGCATTAGACACAAATAGTCTAAGATCTCGAGAATCAAAATTCAAGGTTTCATCAATATCATCACAAGTAATAAACAAACTGAGATCATGATTTGAAGATTCTTCTGCATAATGACATGTACGTTTTCTAGGTTTATTCCTCGCCTCATCACTCTTCTTCTTATGACATCCTTTAATAAGATGTCCAAGTCGACCACAATAAAAACAACTCTTTGACTCATTCCAGTTAGAGGGAATACCTTGATACGGCCTTGGGGATTGTCTTGTCTGCGATGAACGACCTCCTTTGCCTCTTTCTCCTGATCTGCCTCTCGGGGATCTCTTATTTGACCACAGTGCCAAATCTATATTGTGAGGCTTCAAATTCGAGCGCCTCTCTTCCTCTTGCATCAAAATACTTGTCAATTCTTCAAAAGTAGGAGCTTTCTCCCTTCCTGCGAGACCTGTTATGAACATCTGATAATCTTCTAGCATACCATTTAAGGTAATAGTGACAAGATCAGTGTTGGTAATTGTTTCCCCTATGTTTCCTAGCTTGTCTTTCACCTCTTTAATGCGACCCAAAAATGAACTAACAAATTCATTTCCATCCATATTAATGTCTAGCAATTTAGTTTTCAGGAAAAGAATGTGATTTGTATTGCTAGTTTCATACAAATCTTTAAGCGTTGTCCACGTTTCAACAGAAGTTTTAGCTTCTCTAATATGTGAAATTATGTTATCTTTAACAGACATACGCAACAATACCTTGGCCTTGTTTTCGCGCTTATCCCAATCTTGGATCTATGTTGTTGTTGCACCTACAGCAGCATCAGGTTTCGCTTCATCTCCCTTCGTAATTTTCCAAACACCATACTCTTCCATCAGGGTCTGCATTTTGAATTTCCAGTTAATGAAATTCAAGCCATCTAATTTGTTGGCTTCATTGAGGTAGGTCTATGCCAACGGATTCGCCATCTCTGCAAGTGTCTGCTCGTCCAACCAAACAATGTATCATTGTATCACCAAACACACTTCAATCCTGAAGGCGGTGAACCATCAAGAATATGCAAATAACCTCAGCACACCCTTCCTCTGTGGGTGCCTATGTTGGATTTCTAAATGCCCAAACTTTTGTTTTCATAAAACAAATGTCCACACAATAAACCTCACAAATGATATCCACTTTAATAAAATTTAATATCCACTTTATAAAGTTTATACCTCACAAAAAATATCCACTTTAATAAAAGGTTTATACCTCAAAAAAATATCCACTTTTAAATCATTGGCCATTCACACATACATGCACTTTAATAAAAAGAAAACTCACGCTTCATGAAAAAAGAACCTTCATGATTTGCTCACACAACACCCTTCACGATTTCACATACTCACGCCTTCCACAAACAAAAATGGTTAGTGCTTCTTGAAGGAATGAATGGGAGCGCTAGCGCTCCTTCAATATGGCAGGGGGAGCGCGGGTCTGAGCTTGCAGCGCTCCTGGAGAGTGGGAAGGGGAGCACTAGTGCCCTAGCGCTCTTATACGCATACAAAGGAAAAGTGATGCCTCCGAAAATTTTAATTTCGCAAGTGTGAGGACGTCGACACTCCTCTAACACTTCATAGGGAGCGCTAGCGCCTCTACTCAATTAATTTGATATCTTCCACCACAAATCTCACCTCAGGGAGTTGATTCTCTCGGATCTCCAACGTAGCTCTGATACCAACTTAGATTTAGGAGAAACCAACACTGATGAGACTATGCTCATAATCCATTATTGATTGAATATAAATTACATCATAATATAGGAATTGGTTCTACTTAGGCGGTTACAACAAACACCAATAAAATAGAATCTACATTAAATACTAGGATAATTCATCTACGTAACTATCTAGTGCTCCATTATTTCCAAGTAGAATATCTAAATAATTGAATCATAAAATATAATATTTGTTACATTTTTTGAAATAAGATAAGAAACTAATTAAATTTGAATATGGAAAAATAACTCTATAATTAAGTATGCTTAAACATAATTAACTTTCTTGAAAAGTCTTAAAAAATAGTATTCATACAACTAATATTTATAAAAAATATTTGATATAAAAATTACTTCCTCTATGAAATTGGTAATTAGAAAATAAAGTTCATAAGAGATTAGACATAGTAAATGATTTAAATATTGAAACAAGTGGAGCTGCGAAGCAGCAAGCCCCTGCCTTAAGTTGTAGTTAAGAAATGCCTTGGTAACAGTTGAGACAAGCAACCACATTGACCCTTGCAAAGAACCAACTCTAAAGTCCTATTCTGGCCTTGAAAATAGATCAAATGTTTTCTCCTGCACATGCTGGCTAGGATGCTGATAAATGGAAAGAGGAAACCACTTTGAATGAGGTACTGCTGGTTATCGAAGCCATTATTCTATTTTGATCATTTAGCTTCAATTTTTGTATTGGAGAAGTCTTGTGGATGCTTGCTTCGATTTTACTAATTATAATAAAAATATATAATTTCAAAAGAAACATAATTTCAAACTAATTATAATAAACTATTTATCGCAAGATGAAGCTACATGGAAAATATGTCTTCATGCTTGTGGCCATCGTGGTTACAGAAGATATGGATCAACCATGCATCTGCCACATGCTCAAGCTAGTTTTTTTCTATGGAGATCGCCTCCCTTTTTTAGCTCTCCTTAGCCCTCTTCTTTTCTGATGGGAGAGATGTTTCTCTGTTGGGGTTGTTTGTTCTTCAAATCATAAAATGCCTCTACATCTAACACCAGAATATCCAAGAAAGAACCGAGAAAATACGCTTAGCTCAGCTTGGCTCAGCCCCCATCCCAAGACTGGGCGAAAGGCGGCTGCTGGGCAATATGGTGGTGCTGGGTAAACCAGTGGGACTGATATTTATGGTGCTACTGCTCCCACCTCTGCCTATGAAGCTACTGGTGCCAACAACACTCCTTCCACGACAAACAAGAACTACCCGGGGAAGAGATATGGCCCTGGTGTTGTGCATCAGTCTTCAGATATGGCCCAGTATTGAAAGAGGAGTCATTTTTATGAAGAGATAAATGACTGGAAGAGGTAGCAACAAGATCGGCTACCCGACCACCCTACTTTTCTCTTGCCTTCATCACAACGGAGTAAACCTGATGGGTAACTGGGTTCCATCCAACACTATAAGGTTTGGGGCATCATCAAAATGGATGGTAGGCATAGCTAGGGAATATAATCTAGATTAGTTAGGGAGGGGGGTTTTAGTTCAGGCCCCTTGGGAATCAACGTTAGGAAGGGATGGAGAAGTAGTAGAGAATCTGGTGCATTCACTGGTTATGAATAAACTTGGTAAACATTTGGCTAATTCACTGGGTAAAAAAGTTATTTTGCAGGTCCAGATGGAGTTACATATCCAGTTGCATTCATTGGAGATCTGGATCGAACAGCATGAGATTGAGTCTCACCAGGAGCATCCAAGCCATGAATTCCATAAGGAATAGAATCTAGAAAGGATTTAAAGCGAGGTGATGGTTAAATCCCCAGAACAAAAGCCGAACAAGAGCTATTTTTCCTTGGCCCGCATGCTATGCTTGGGCCAAAGAGATGCTCAAGTTCCAGAATCGTAAGTCAAAGTAGGGGCCGGGAGTGGAGGCCAGTTGAAGCACTACAACTTTCTTCTTCTATTGTGGCTTCTCAGGAGGATACAACAAAGGAGGGTACTTCAACATCTCCATGGGGACTACAAAACACAAGAGCTTATAGAACATATTTTCCCCCTGTCCATGCAAATAGAATAAATAGAATGAGCATTGTAGAAAACAGTCAGCAACTTGCACACGACCTTCAGGAGGAGATGCATGACCTTTAGGGGGAGATGCAGTAGTTACAGCAGCAAGCGGATCTAGCCATTGATCCATCATAGAGGTAAGAGTTCCAAGAATCAATGAATAAACCATACCTCACTTGCCTATGAAATAGAGAAGGTAGGTGTGATAGCTATGGAGACAACTTGCATAACTATGCATGAAGCAAAACCGTTGGAGGGAGAATGTGTCAATCATGTCAATCGTTATTCAGTTTGGAGGGAGTATGTGTCAATTGTTATTCACTTTGTTTACAAACTTTGGTTTAACTATCACAAAAACTATATCACATTTAATGTGAGGGAAGTAATGCTAGACTTAGTTCTAGCATTACTTACCTTCAAGCAAATTACTCATTATCAAATGTCAAATGTGTGATTGAGGGGCTTTTAAGCTAAGATCTTGTTCGCATGTGCCTCGGGAAGAGGCCAAATAAGACCCTCATACTCAAAACTTTAAGTTAAATGATATGGATTTTAATGTAAAGTTGTATGATTTATGAAAACTTTACTTTAAAACAGGGAAAAGTTATTGGGTTTGGTGTCAAACTAATGCAAAAAAACAGATTCGATTACTATAGTCCATACAGCCCGAAGGGCGGGGACTAATAAGTTGCATGGAATGGGGAGGAGGAAGTAGCTCGATGAATGATTATCCATCATTTAGACAGATTTAGGTGGTTTGCTCGAACAAATGAATAGGGGGATAAGTGAAAGAGGACCTTCATATGGTAGGTAGGTAGTGTTACTGGATCATGCGCTTAATCTACATAATCTAGTGTTATTGGCTAGTTAACTAATCTAGCTTTGCCCTGCTTCTTTTTGGGTAGGTAAACCCGTCTTTACTCACGTGCTTGCTTAGATGGGATGTACTAAAAGTGGGAAAACATTGTTAAATACTTGACTGGTTCATTATAAACAAACAATATTTCATAAACACTTGCTTTATAAGCTCCCCCTCGTTGGGAAATAATATGGGTGTGTTTGAAAACTATCGAGAAATCTAGATGTGATATATTTGATAATCACTTAACACAAGTTAAAGATGGTTCGCAATAATTGCCTTTAAACTTGTGGACCATTTGGCCCTTGGTCCATCACACATACCCGAACCATAAATGTTTAGCATGAAAAGGTCAACATCAAGTCCATAACAAGATTTAATAAATTTTAATACATTAAATATAATTTAAAACCTATTTTATACAATAATATTTAAATATAATTTAAAACCCATTTTATACAAAAACAAAAAACAAATAAATAAAAAATAAAAAAAAATTGTAATGAGTTTTTATTTTATTTTATTGAAAGGTCAACATCAAGCCCATAACAGGTTTAATAAAATTTAATACATTAAATGAAATTTAAATAATATTTTATATAAATCTTTTATTTTTTTTAATGAGTACGTGTTTTTATTTTGAAAATAAAATATGAAGTACTAAATTAAATCATAGCAATATATTCAATAATGATATTATTTTTAATTTTTACTATCCAATAATATAATTATTTAATTATTAATAAAAGATTTTTAAATTTTTACTATCCAATAATTTAATTATTAATAAAATGTTTATTATTTAATTATTAAAAAGACTTGTTTAATTGATAGATAACGGATGTTGTGGTTAGAAACTCGTAATCTCTATCAACATTTACCTTCCACTACTAATCATAACAAATGTACTTATCATAAGATAAATTGTTCTCCACATCCCATCACCATCCTCTCACATGGTAATTAAAAAAACTACCCCACATTCCACAAGATTGTTTTGTAAGAGGAGAGAGGAATGAGCTCCATCGATAAAATAATATTTTTTTGTCGCCTAAAATGAGGCCATCCGAAGTCCATGAGAGCTAAATTATTGCACCAAAAGTCCAAGGAGTTACAACCATATAGATATAACAAGATCTTAAATTATATTCATTATCAAAGATACCTTTGCCTCTTGACATACCGTGATAAGTTGGTGCTCCTAGATGGATTTTTTCCTAAAACACCACATGCCCTCAACTAAAACCACATAAATCCCTATTGCCGTGTCAATTTAGTACTTGGAAACCTTTAAAACCATGCCACAAGCCAAATACCCTTCACTCAAACCACACAAGTCCCATTTGCCATGTCAATTCAATACTTGAAAACTTTTTAAAACAGTGCATATTAAAAGGTACGGGATATTATTATTAATACCTTATGAATTGGACCATAGCATTTTTAAATTTCAATTGGTTTTTATTTTTTTTCAAAAAAGATTTTGGACCGTGCTTATGTAATTACAACCTAACTTCTCTCTATAGATAATTTAGTAATAGTAATATTAATATGTACACTTACAATAAAAATCTCTATAGATAATTTAGTAATAGTAATATGTACATTTACAATAAAAATAAATAATAATATTAAATAATTTAATTTTAAAGATACATAATGTGTTAGTAATATTAATATGTACATTTAAAAAATAAAGATGAAATAAATAATAATATTTAATAATTTAATTTTAAAGATTAATGTAATTGGTTAATGTTTTTATTTTCAAGAAGTTATGAATAATTTGATTCTCTATAGATAATTTAGTAATAGTAATATGTACATTTACAATAAAAATAAATAATAATATTAAATAATTTAATTTTAAAGATACATAATGTGTTAGTAATATTAATATGTACATTTAAAAAATAAAGATGAAATAAATAATAATATTTAATAATTTAATTTTAAAGATTAATGTAATTGGTTAATGTTTTTATTTTCAAGAAGTTATGAATAATTTGATATATTATGCTAGTTTTTAATTTAATTATTATGAAATTATATACATTAAATTTATTCTTCTCACTTCAATATTCCAAAATTTATTTATAAAAAAAATGTTTAATAACCATGTTCTATATTGTGTATTATTTATAAAATTTATTCAAAATACAATGTGTATAATGTATTATTAAAGAAAATAACAAATAATATTGATTGAAAGTGCAATGATCATATGAAAATGGTTAAATGTTTTACAAATTTAAACTTTTAGTTTTGTATTTCATCATGCAACTTTAGTTAAAATTGTAATTTTGGATTAATAAAATAGTTGTTTTTATACAAAAATAAATTCAACATCTTTTAATACTCCTATTACAATTAAATTGTAATTTTGGATTAATAAAATGGTTGTTTTTATGCAAAAATAGATTCAACATCTTTTAATACCCCTATTGCAACCATACTATGTAATGTTAATATCTAATATTTACAATTCCATTAATTCAAAATATATTTATTTAATTTCAAATTAAAATAACCAATATCCTATAAAAAAATACTTACACATACTATCAACATATAAAGATAACATAGGATTTCACTCATCAAAAAATTGGTAGGAAAATGCATTACTAAAAATAACCTCTTATATAAAGATAACATAGGATTTAACTCATAAAAAATTAATCATCTTAGGAAAATGCATTACTAAAAATAACCTCTTAGCAATGTGTATAGAGGTTTAATGAGTTGAAAGGGTTGTTTAAAGCCTCTTTTAATCTAGTATTATTTTGTTGAGGAGAAAGATGGTCGGAATAAAAAAACAAAGGGAAAAACTATATCAATAAGCAATGATTAGTGGAGATTTATATAAAGGGTTTAAGAGCATCTTTTTTAAAAGTATAATTTGCAATGATTCTTAGAGAAAGGGTTTAAGAGGTTGGTTAATGATTCTTGAGATTTAGAGAAAAGGTTTAAGAGGTTGGTCAACATGATGAAAGTTGAAAGTTGTGTATTTAAATATTATTATTTTTTATAAATTTATATATTTGTATGAAGATTATCAAGATGTTCTACATTTAAGTATGGGGAAATGTTGAAATGATAAAAAAAATTACACTTTAAAAAATTTGATTCCTCTTGGTGCTTTATAGATCCGGTTTAAGATGGATCTACTCTGGTTTAAAAAAAACTTTAATTCTAAAACAATTTTTATAATTATGGGTAGAGTTATGAACACAAACTCGAGAGAGTCACGAACTTAGTTTCCCCAAATCCTCTTATCCTCTTCCCATAATCTATTTGTATCTACTAAGATCAAAGCTTTGAGATTTGGAGTTAATGTGTTATCACTCTTTGAACATGTCACCCTAAGGATTCCTAGGTTCGATTCGAAACTCACCATCCCTCTAAGAATCAAACGTGAGCTAGTGATGGAAAATGCTCCCAATCATTAACTACTAAAACATAGCTCAATGTACCTTGAAAGGAATATTCGTCCATTAAATTGTGCATATTTTATATTTTTAGGAAATAAAAAAAAATACATAAGATTATATTGTTGGAAATAAAATTTTATGTATAGATATTTGTGTGCACACTTACTTTTTTCCAATTTGTTTATTTTTAACCCTATAACATTTTTAAATATGCTATGATCTAACATTATATTTTAAATTACAAAGTATGATTAGCAAGTAGTTGGATCTCTATGCAAAGGGGGTCCATTGTAGATTATAATTGTGAATATTATAATTTCCAAATATGGGCATTTTGCTTCTACTTCTTCTAACCGAAAATCTTAAATATTGAAAGACTTACCTTCTTTCCCCATTTTCTTTGTAATTTATTTCCATTCAATAAAATATTTTGAAGTAGGTGGACGTTGTAATAAAATCAACTATCTTGCTTCCTTTGATTTGGATGAAAATATCGCTTTCCCTTTTTAATGTGAATTGCCCATTTTGTTCTACTTCTTCATCTTTCTTGAATCAATTAAGTTACTCCCTTACATAATCAATGATTTGTTACTAATGGAGACCACCCCTCCTTATTTAACATTGGCCCAACACATAACTTTGCACAAAACAACTTTACCCAACATAGTTATCTTGCATGACATCAAGAATGAATCTAATATATTCATCAAGAATGAATCTAATATATTCATCAAGAATGAGTCTAATATATTCTATTTTTCCAACAGAAAATCTCACATTATATTAAAAATAATATAATCTTTTTAAATATGACTTTCCTAGACTGATAGTGGCAAAAATAAACCAATACTATCCAGGAAAGAAAACATAGGGAAAGAGTCTAATAAAGAAGCAAAAAGAGCCAATGTTGGCAAGCTTATATCCATCGACACAAAGGAGAAAGAAACTGGAAGTCTTTTAAGAAACAGATTCCAGTCTAAACGAGTCCATAGACAGAGGAGAGAAAAAACCTGCAGAAAAGAAGTTAAAGAGATATGTATTGAAGTGGACCCTCATGGCCATCCATCCAAAGGGTATAAGCTATTCTCCTACGACAACTGTGAAGGGCCTTTTTTTATTAGCTATCCGCTTCATAGTTCACCTCCCTATAAATATGAGCAAAAGTGATAGATCTGAAAAGAGGATAGATTTCTACTATTCTTTCCTTCCACGCATCCAGATTTTCCACCCTGACATCACCTTTCCTATGGAGCCAGTCTATGACGATCTTTGAGTCTCCCATAACATGTAAATTATAAACTGATAATCTAGCTGCAAGCCCTAAAGTAGCCCAAGCACTCATGAACTCAGATCTAGTGTTGGTTCCTTTCCCACAATTCAAAATCCATTTGTATTCTCTATGATCATCTAGTTTTAAGACACCTCCTGCTCCACTTAAGAGACCTTGTTGTTGAGCTACCCCGTCAAACCATGCTAAAGTTTTGTCTGCATGGTAGGTAGGAACGAGATACCGAGAGGTACTTCCCTTGTGTAAATTCGAAGTGATGCCCACAACACTCCTTGATAAGAAGACAATTTTTTTCACTGAGGGCCTCAAATCATCCAAAATAGCCTTATTCATATCGATCCAGATATACCAACAGACATAAGCTGGAAGTGTTTTCAAGTTGGGATTCTGATTAGTCCAGTTTCTAAATGATTCAACCACTATGTTACCATTCCATCCGGAAACAAGAATTAAAGCCTTTTTGAGCTCCTCCCATACATTATGGGTAAAGGGACGGTTTAGGAAAAGATGATTGGTGGATTCTCTATCCATTTTACACAAAATACAGATACTTGGGCCCTTCCATCCACACTTTTGAAGATTTTTCTAAGATAAGATTTTGTTTTCTGCTAAGATCCATACAAATAACTTAATCTTCTAGGGACACTCCCACTTCCATAAATTTCTTCACCATCCTCCAAGCTTTGTTTTCCACAGAGAATTCGAAAAAGCATCATAGATATTTTTGACAGAGATGTTTCCTGAGTTGTATCCTCCAATCCAAATCAGCTCATCCTGTTTTTCACCTAAAGAAATGCTATATTCAATCAATGATTGTCTGTAGCAGTCCCACTCCACAACAAGTATATCTGCCAACTCCAATTCATCGCTACTGGTCCATCTAGTACCTGTTGCAGCTCCAATACTTTGTAGGCTCCCTTGATATAAGAAGTGTATTCCTTTTTTATTTAAACAACTCACTAGTTCCTGCGATAAAAATGCTTCCTGACCCATACCTAAGTTCACATCCTTCCCAACTATAATTGAAAGACCAGAACCCGGTTTCCAAGCCAACCAATGAAGAATAATTGGCAAAGTGTTACATAAATGTTTCCATGTCTGTGAGCCAAATGGATGTGCCAGGTCCACCAATCGGAGCCAAGTCCAAACTGGAACATGCAGGAAATACTTAAATCTTAGTACACTTTGCCAAATCCCTTTCTTCATTAAGGCTCTCCACAATGTGTTAGTTTCCAGAGATCTGTAGAATAGGAAAATATTGCGCAGCCCCCAGCCTCCAAATTTTTTTGGTCTAGCAATTAACATCCAACTGCTTAGGTGGTACTTCTTTTTGTGAATATTACCGGACCACAAAAACTCAAAACACAACTTACAGATGGTTTGTAGAACATAGATCTGAATATGTGCTAGAGACAACCAGTAAACCAATTGGCTCTCCAGGACCGCCTTAATCAGGACTAAACAACCACCAAGAGAAAACCACTTATTACTCCAATGAGAAATCCTCGACTCAAATTTATCAATTAACCATTGTCAGTCCATTGCTTTATAATTATCAGGTTTTAACAAATAACCGAGATATTTAAAGTTGAACGCCAGATCCTTGCAGGGGAAGAGAAGAGTATCCTTAATAGAATTTAGAGTTTCCAAATGGACCCCCGAGTGGAGAATGACTGACTTCTGTGCATTGATAATCAGTCCTGACGCGCAGAAAAAGTTTTGTAGAATGTCCTGTATAACCTCCCATTCAGAAAGAGTCGCTCTAGTCATGATCAAGATATCATCGACAAAGAGGAGATGGAGAATTATAATCAACCTGGAAACCTTAATGCCAAAGATATAGCCCTCATCTTTTGCTTTTTTGAGTGTCAGGCTAAGGCCTTCCATAGCCATTATAAAAAGAAGAGGTGGCATCGGGCATCCCTATCTGAGCCCCCTGTTGCTTTTAAAGAAGTTTTTTGGTTCACCATTTATCAAGATAGCATAATTAGTAGATCATACATAGGCCATAATCCAATTTGTAGTTGGAATGCCAAAACCACTTTGAAGCGGAATTAGCCTCAAAAAGTCCCAATTTGTGCAGTCAAAAGCCTTTTTTAGATCAAGTTTTAGAATCATAGCTTGTACTTTTTTACTTTTAATGTTATGTAAGCATTCTTGTGTTGTCCCAATTGCATCAAGGATTTGCCTACCTTTCAGGAACCCCAACTGCTCAACTGATAAAGATTGGGATAAAATTGGTCTAATTCTCTTGGCAATCACTTTGGCTATAATCTTGTAGCATAAGTTGCAGAGGGAAATCGACCTAAAATCATTGAACACTGTAGGATTATTACCTTTGGGGATCAATGCGATAAATGTGGAGTTTATCAAGTTGCTAACATTTCCTTCAATTCTAGACCCCTCCACCATATCTAAAAGGTCCTAACCAACTAGCTCGAAGAAGGAGAGTAAAAAATCCATGGTCCCTCCATCATGACCGGGGCTTTTGTCCTTTGTAAAGCCCTTGAGTATACCTAGAATTTCATCCTTTGTGACAACCTGTTCCAAAAGGCTTTGTTCCTCCTCTCGAACAAAGGTCGGGTACATTCTAACTATGTTAATCTGATTAACAATGGAATTTTGTCCAATATCATTGAAGAAAGATTTGAAAAACTTTGTTGCTTTCGTCTTGATGGCTTCCTGTCCCGTATGGGAAACCCCTACCTCATCATTGATTTCCCATATGAATTTTTTATTACGCATGTAGCTCGCAAATCGGTGAAAGAACTTTGTATTCTTGTCGCCACTTTTGATCCAGATAACTCTAATATATTCTCAATTTGATGAAAAACTTATTCATGCATTTTTTTTTAGCAAAAAGGGTTCATAGGCATAATAGATTCATGTTAGTTTTGATAAGAACAATCTATAATTATTGAAATGAAAAAAAAGGGTTCATAGACATAATAGATTCATGTTAGTTTTGATAAGAACAACCTATAGTTATTGAAATGGATCAGATTCATGTTAGTGAGGAATATAAAGATTTTATTGGTGATCAAGGATCAATTCTCATGAGAATGTTCAACCCCTAAATTGACACATAAACAATGCCCTCATAAATATCCTTCTTTAATTCACCAAAAAATACCCTCATAAATAAACTTCTCTAATTTACCAAAAGAATACCCTTATAAACAATGTCATAATCCATCTATTTTTTATTTTTATTTTTTTTGATGATCTAATTATTTTTAAAATAAACTATTTTATGGATTAAATAAAAATATATTTTTTAACAAAATTCCTATTAAATTAAAAAAATATTATTATTATTTTTATTTACTTCTTTATTAAAATTAGGTTTCAAATGGCAAAAAGCCCACAAAAGCTTTCACATTCTAAAAGTTTTATGTTTTGGGATATTTGTTTTAAATTAGGCTAGAAGTTGTTTGTTTGAATGATTAATTCTGTGTAATTCAAGTACCCAATTCCTGTGAAAAAAACAAAAATGAAGAACAATTAAACAACACATTGTTATTTTTAAAAAGCACTGTGAGGAGTATCAATTTTAAATATATAATTTTTTAAAGTAGTGTGAGGAGTATCAATTTCAAACATATAATTTTTTAAAACAATGTGAGGAGTATATGTAAATCTAGACAAAATAGCTATTTTCTGTTGTTTAAATTGCATTTTGAATGTATAAATGGATTCAGCGTGCTGAAAAAACCTCAGTTACTTAGATTATAAAAACTTAGACACTCCAATTTGCAGATCCAATCATTCTTCACCAAATTTCAAGCAAAATCAAACAAAAAAAATCATCAAAAACTACCAAAAAAAAATTTAAAACATTTATACCAAGTTATGGTGAATTATCAAACTACCTCAATTGGCATAAAACTTCATAAAATTTGAAATAAAGACTCTGTGAATTTACTGTTCCGTACAGTTATTCTCCTTCTAAAAAAATTAAATTTTAACAATTTTCATGACCCTCCATTTACATAATTCTTAATTCAACACAATTTCCCACACCAAAATCAAGGCAAATTTAAAAAGCTGACACATCCCACGTTTCCCAAACTTGAACATCTCTGACTGCTGCAGCCTACCTTGGACATATATATAAATTCATAGCCAGCTGTAGTTCTTGTCAGTGTTTAGTACAGGATAAAATTGTAAAAATCCAATAATAATGACAATTGGCCATGTGGGCGGAGCCATGGTCACAGTACTGCTTTTTTGTCATGTGGATGGAGTCTTCGGTGGCAGTACTGATTGTTTTATTTAATTATAGGGGTTAGGGTTTAGAAACGAGTGATTTTTATTTTTTCTACTTAACTCTCGGGATGACAAAGAGTTCAGTAGTATTGACAACATTGTACATCTAAAAAAATGTTTCTTGCTTTTAGGTATTTGTTTATTTTCAAAACTTATTTCTAATTCTAAAAACAAAATCCATGGATTAATGTAGCGTTTACACATATAAAAATCATTGTCATACACCATCACAAACGAATACACGGGACAATTATTGAACCAAGATGTGATTTCTGGCTAATTTTACACCTTTGGGGTCGAGGAAAGCAATTCAAAGGGGAGGTGCCATTACATTAATCACATGGTTACTAAATTAAATTAGTCATTAATCATATGACTCCCATAGATGTTGTTGTTGATGTTCGAATTTGTTATCTTGTTTGATATTTAGCGATATAAACTGTGTAATATTTCTAGGTCGAATCCCAATTATACATATAATTGTAAATGTTAATATGTTTATAGGTTGGTGAGCTATTGGAACTTGGTTTTGGTGTTGTGCACACTTGGGTAACTGCGTGGAGATTCATTATCAAGTTACGGGTACACAAGTAATAATGTTGCATGCACTTGGGTAAGTGCGCGGTAGTGACTTGGAAGTGTGCAGAGTTGAGTTATCTATGACTGCATATGTATTGAGGCCGAAGTGCCTGTGTGGTTATTAGGCTGGTGAGCTAGATGTTAAATGGCCAGTGAGTCATCATTGTAAATGTAATCATGTGTAAATATTAATGAAAACACATTGTTGCTGCAAACCAACCATGTAAAAGAGTATGGGAAACTAAACTCCACTAGATAGGGAAAGGGGACTAAAAGTTAAGGATAAAGGGCTAAGCTAGGGAGCTTAAGCACAAAGGAATATTATATTAATATTCCTTAAAGTATAAAGTATGGATAATTATTTTTATCCTAATTTCGAAGGATGGGGACAAGTGAGCTCAAGGTAGTTCTCAACATGACAAGTGTCAAGTTGGGAACATGCATACATATAGTTTGGACTTAGTTCATTTTCCTATCATTCCATCATCATCCACTCACTCATTCAGTTGTCCTCAGTACCTTCATGTTATTGTCACCGTATCTATACCTTGGTTAGTTGGGAGATGGACTGAAGAAGCGGGTTGTCATGCCCGTAGGATATTGAAGAGGTGAGTTGTCGGGTCCGTGAGCATTCTCTGTAGGTGAGAGAATTGTTGGGAACTGATTCCCGAAGGTGCCAGACTGCATCTACAGGGCTCTAGGACTTCCTGTCTGACCCATTATTGAAGCCCCGGAAGGGAAGTGGGGCAGTCGAGGTACTGTTGAGCAGAGAAGGGGCACAGTTCCTGGGGTGGGACATGCATGTGGGGAATGAGGGACTGTAGGTTGTTAGTTTGAGTTGGCACCTGTGACTGAATTTTCCTGGTGTCTGAGATACCTTAGTCGGGTTAAGAATCATTTACCCAGGTGGAGTTTAGTCCCAGCTCGGGGGTGACCCACTACTAAGAGTTATGAGTTGTCGTCTAAGGCTAGGAGGAAAATGGAAGGACTGCACACACGCAGTTGGTGTTATTTTAATCAAAGATAAGTGTCAATTTGTGTTAATTCATGTGTTGCCTTAATATTTATGCATTTGTTTTCATGGGTTTTTCCTGTGTTTGTTGCATACGTATTTTTGTTATTATTTTGTATAAATTTGTACATTTTGAGAGTATTTTTATAATTTAAATTTGTATCAGAGTTTGAAATTTAAGTGGTGTAGCTAGCAGGTGGTTGGGGATGCTACAAACTGACTGTAAGTTCACACATATGATTGTGTGGGGAAGAGTCTATTATTATTCTGATGAACTGACAGATAACAACATTGCATGCGATAGTGAGGGGAGAGTCTATTATTGTTTCTATTGGTTCCCATGTTGAAAACAACTTTGAACTGTTTTATAGTTCTCATATGGATCTAGGATAGGGATTTCGAGATCGAAAAAAAACATTTTTGAAACAGGTTGTTCCTATACCTATCTGTTTTTCCGTCTCGAAAATCAGCATATAAATTTAAGCTTTTCTTGTTGATTTCCAGGGTTCAAAACTAAGAATACAAAGAATTATGAAGCGTTGCATTAAATGATGGATTTTACAGAGGAAATGTATAGTCTCTGGGTTGTATGGAGTTTTCCATCCATTTTCAAAGGCCAAAGTTTACTAGGCTACTCTCTAATCGGATGTTCCTGACGCCACTTTAAAGCAAAACTAGTTGAGATTTTGTTTTGCATCGATCGCGCCTTTTAGACACAAGCATTTGCACAAAAAATCAAATGGTGGCACCAACGCTACCTTTTGTCAAGTCATTAGATGTACGCCAGACGCGTAACAAATTGTTGAAGCTGCAAATTCTGTAGAAAATTAATGTTCTAGCTCAACCCCAAGCCAAATTGTTCATGCGAATTGCAACGATGAGATTGAGCTACAAATTATGAAGTCCTTGGAAGGGACAGAGGAAGTTGTATTGAGCTATAAATTATGAAGTCCTTGGAAGGGACAGAGGATGATTTGCAAACTAAGATACACACCAAAAACTATTTTTCATTACCAGATAATATCTCAACTATCCGTAACAAACTCAAATCCAAACCAATTCTATTGTAAGCATTATTCCAACACCCTCCCATAATGCTTACATTACAAATATTATATCATAATTACAACTCAAATTTCAACATAGATATTTGTCTTGATATGGTCTTCATCAAAACTCCTATCCACTCTGAAATCTTCTCGTATACGCTCTTTCTTCTCCATATCTTAGAGCTTCCCTTTCAACTCATTTAAGATAACAACGCTTCTGACTATCATTTACGAATTTGTAGAATTGACGCTTCTTAACTACCCCAAAGTATAGCCTCGACACTGAATTATCCTATGGATACACTACCATCTGTGACATTCTCCCGAAGAGCAAATTTTGACAGTTATATAGGACAATGATCTGATTACTGGATATTTTCAGCAGTCAATCATACAACTGACCTTCTTTAAACACATCTACAACAATGTACACAAGGATAACCTGTAACTGACGATCTTGAAGCACCGAAGTACAACAAGTCCCACCAGCATCTAACATAATGTAGACATAACCAATTAATGATATGTTCTCTCAGCACTGAAGAACATCAAGAACCACTAATTTAAATTATGTTACTTTGTTCAATTCATTTATTCTTCATACTGTAATTTTACAAACCCAAATATAACAATAATACATAATTTAAAAATACATTTTAAAACATATAACACTACACAATAAATCTGCAATCTATGGAATCCGGTAGCCATCAACATATAAATTTGTGGACACTCTGAGGACTATCTACTGGCGTGCCCTGCGATGAAATCAATCCTTCTGCATTTACAACATTGATCAATTTAAGGGTCGACAAGTTCATGTGAACGAAAATATGTAGCTAGTGGCAAGCAACAATTGGATATGGTGACATCAGTGGATCCCCCCTTTCTCAAACATACACAACAACAAGGTTCCTTTGTTGTTAAGTCTTGCAAACAATTGTTATATGTGCGTCTGGCCTACACTCAACGAAAGCTGCAATGTCTCAACTGATTGGCAAACAAATATTTAAACACTTAGCCACTAAGCAAGTTGTGCCAACCCTGGAAGCTATAACTCTTCTCCAGTTATTTACACGCATTAAATGATGGCTCTCTTCTAAAAGAACACGGGAATATTCATGTTCACACATAGATCTGCGTGAATATGAACATACGCAACAGTTCTTAATTTATAGGAAAGACACATTGTATGCACAAAGATATTCACCAACAACGATCTCAACCTATGCAGCTAGATGCGCCTCGGATCAATCTCTTCCTCGTCATCAAGGATTTTTACAATAATTATGCTCAACAGAAAATTAGCATGCACTTTTTCAAATCCACGATCCACCGCAACAATAAAGTAATACGCACAACAACACATTATTGTAACTATTATTTCACACAACAAATAAAAAAACTATTCTCATCTTCCTGGACCCTCCCATAAGGAAGTTAAGCCCATATCTCTTTGCTCTGAAACCAATTTGCAAATCAAGATACACACCAAAAATTGTTCTGCATTACGACATACTATCTCAACTATTCGTAACAAACAAAAATCCAAACCAATTCTATTGTAAGCATTATTCCAACAAGATGTTTAGGGAGCAAGTAGATTAGAGATGAACGAAAAGGTCCGAGTAGGATGGATTCTGGACCTTCACTTGGTGTAATCCAAAATGGTGTGGAGAGGTAGATTAGCACATAGACATACTCTTCCATATCTGCAAAAGGTTTGCAATCGATGGAGTCTAGGAGTGAAGAATCAATCGAGAATAATGCAGATCTCGACGAATTATCAAATATGTAACTAAAATATATATGACTGTGGTAGAGTAACCTGTTATTAGTAAGCTTGGCTCTACGAGAGAGGATGGGGAACTTCAATTTAAGGGTATTTGGCAGCAGATGAAAGATATTGTAGGGTTTATAGGACCAGTGCTTGGGATTTGGTTATCTCCACATATCACGAGTCTCATTAATACGGTCGATATAGGCAATTGCAACTCTTTGGAATTTGTTGCTTTCAGTACTTTCCTCTTGCCCGGGCTTGGAGAGCAAAAATTTGTTTTGCAATGTTTTTAGACGATTTGTTTTGCAATGTTATTTCGTTTAAAAGTTTGTTGCAATCTGTTGTTGTTTCATTAGCACTTTTTTTAAAACAGTAAGACTGCGTTAGGGTAGTGATAAATGTTAATTTTATAGTGAAGAAAGAATCACTGTAATTCTATCCTTAACAAAGAGATTAAGGCGTTGGTGGAGGTTGTGTCATGCATTTGAACAATCCTCAAACCACCCAAGTTTTCTCATTCAAAGAGTTCTTACTAAACTTGGAACTAGGGATTGCTAGGATATCATTTTCCAATAGACTAAAGTGGCCTTGATGTTGGATATAATTTGCCTTAGTGCTCCCTATTCCCTTGTGTTTGATCTTTTGACCTACATTATTGAATTCAATCATTCCTCCCAACCATCCAAGCTATACCCAATTGACATTTTCCTACCAACCTATCATATCAATGTATTGTATTAATAATGAATTAATGATTCATAGCATACCATTTATTTTTGGACATTTGTGTCACTTTAATATCACAGTTCTCTCTTAATATTACTTAAGCCCTTTAGCTTTAGCTTAGTTTACCAAAATACAAGATCATGTGTAATCATATAACTATTTATATGTGATTGTCATGTTACTCAGGGACAACTAACTATGTAAACAAACTAATTTATTTATCATGTGCATTGTACCCATTGATTCATTTCAACATATAATTTGAACTGGTATCCACTTACCACAACCCACCAATTAAATTTGCATGATGGAAATAAGTCACAGAACAACCATCATTAACAACATAAATAATGAACTTGGTGAAGGGTTGCAAGTGTGGGGAAATCATCTTTGATTCTGAGGGAGGAAAGGAATCAACCTTTGCCTCGGGACCGGGGACTAGGAACTTGAACCAATAATCAAGCTGAATCATATGCTCTATTTCAAGGCCTTCTCCTTGCAATCAACTCCAATATAGGATCAATGATCGTAATTGAGGATTCTAGTGTCATTATCAAATATTTGGTTCAACACACAACTCCAAAAGATAGCCAACTAGCCTTAATTATTGCAAGGATTAACAAGGTAGTTCAAAGTCTGAACAATGTCTCATTCTATCTAGTGTTCAGAGACCTTGACACTTAGGCCAACTGGCTAGCTAATGAACCATCCTCTCTCTTGCAAGGGGTCATGGTTAAAAATGGGGGGCATAGTTTTTGTCAAATCCCCTAATGTTTTTAATCTTCTTGACTTTCAAGCCATGTCGCTTCTCATTTAATAACATATGTCACGACAATCTTCATATCAGTTTTCAAGTGCAAAGAAAGGAATTGCAAGGACGTAGTCCCAGATTTGTTGCATGCGAGAATTAATCCTTGTTTTGGTCTTTAGTTCCTTCATCATTGGATATCAATGTCGAGGTGGGATAATGCAAGAAGTGGAATTTGGATTTCGAAATAGCCCTGGTAGCTCCAATATGTTTCGATTTAATTTGGGTTTGAGTTCTAGTTATTCCTGGCTACAAAATCCTTCTAGTAATTTGTTGGTTGGTCTCTCAATTATGGTGTTGGGTTATTTCCGGCTGTGAAATCCTTCTAGAAATATATTGGTTGGTCTCTGGAATTGGGTGCTAGGATTGGGGCAATGTTCTTTGTGTCATTTTCATCTTTATTGCTCATATTTAAGTTCAATTGGAATTGATCATTGGGATATCTCAACCCGGGATTCGGGAACTTTTATAATCACAACGAATTTCAAGAAAATGTGGTAAGAACCTTCCTTTTTCTTTGGATGTTATATCAAAATTTTGGTATTTGGGTTGCAACTCTTCGATTTTTTCAAGATTGAGTCTCTAGTTATTTATGGTTTCAGAATTCTACTTGTATTATGTATGTTTGCATATGGTTTTGGGTGTTGGGTTTGCGGAAATTTTCTCCCTATCTAGCTCTTTTCTACAAGTGCTTTAGCCCACTGATTTTGTCTCTAAGAATTCAACCACTGGGTCCTCTCAACTTAGGCATTAGAAAATTTTGGAATCATAGTGAAGTAAAATGGAATTTAGAATTTACGCAGTGTGTAGGTGATAGTTTTAGTCAGTTTGGTCTCCTCTCAACTCTCTCATATGCGAGCATAAAAGAATATGAATCAGATCTCATGGACTCCAT
This sequence comes from Picea sitchensis, assembly GCA_010110895.2. Taxonomy (NCBI): domain Eukaryota; kingdom Viridiplantae; phylum Streptophyta; class Pinopsida; order Pinales; family Pinaceae; genus Picea; species Picea sitchensis. The sequence goes on from SNQJ01S0002289.1 coordinate 344,511, forward strand.
GAATTTACAAGAGGTTTGAATAGTTCTTCATCAACATGAAGATATTGTCCAAGGAAATCACATAGCTCTATGGTCGTTATCCACTAAGATACATGAAAATGAATAACATTGTTGTTATCGGGCTAATTGTTAAGTGTGGACACAAATCAATCCCCCCTAGCTTCACTACGAAACTAGAACAAAACAAGACAATACACTACTCTTTCCTTAGATTTCAATTATCAAATGAGAAATGGATCTAGAACATGCCTTTTAAATATCGAAGATCTGACTTCGCCAATGCAATCCAAGCTCCATCACGAGGCTCATGGAGAAATATCTGCAAAGAAACACAAGCCAAAGAAGACAAGAACAACACAATCTATTTGATATGAAACTATGTACATGATCAAGGAATCATACAATATGAACAAATAACATTGATATAGGAAAGAAAAGTATATATGTATTAAAGAATGTGGAAGAAAGATACAACCAGATGCCTTGATGTCATCAGGTTCCTTCCAATAATTCATTGCTTCCCATGCACTTATAATCCACGGATTCTGAGACTGTAGATCTGATAGCTGCTCACAATCTATCTTGACAAAGCAAAGCTCAAAGCCACTCTAATCAAGCCAAATTTTCAATCTACAAAACTCAAGCTCAAGCTAATCTAACTTTCTCCATGAGAGCTCCTCTCCTTTTATAAGTTGAAGAGGATAAGGTGAGGAGGTTAGGATGATCCCACTAAATCATGAAAGCGAGTAAGATCCAAACCGTTCAAAGGCCACCTCACCATAGAAGCTTCTCCTTCTAGAAGCATCGAGAAGACGCTCGTTTTTCCCACGTACAGGAATTTTCACACCCTAGCTACAGAGAAACCTACGGAAACATCGCAGTCTAGCTTTAGTATGGCCTGCGGAAATCATGCATTTCCGCACCCTGTGTATAGAGCATCTTGCGGAAATATTCCTTAATAGGGTTTTTACAAAGGAAAATACAACTTCTTCTCTCAGGGAAAGTTATTTTCCCTTCTTTCTTTGGGAATTCAGGCTATTGACCCCTCTGAAGGAAACAGATAGGTTTACATCATTAACGGTCATAGGGATGATGAAAATAATGTGTAATAGAGAGCCCCCCAAAGTATGAAGTTAGAACAGAGTGATAGCTGAAATACTTTGTCGAGTATGTGTAGGGAACAAGGAACACGTCGGTCGGAAACCTGTCAACAAACAAGGAAATACAGTACAATAATACATCATCAATCAGGTAGGCATTCCCACACTCAGAATACAAATGGCTCAAATCATAAATGCTGACATGCAAAGATCCATGTTAAGTAAGACAAGTCATGGCCACCAAACATACACTGTGGATCCATGCCAACATGACTCAAATCTGAACATAGCCACCAAAAATACATTGTGGATCTATGTGTTGAAGACTAAAATTTGAACATAGCCACGAGACATACAATGTGGATCTATGCAAAAGTACAAACTGAATATACTCCAACGCAACCTAAATCTATCAGAAAAGATCCAGGGTCTTCATCTCCACCACTCTAGAGTACGAATCTAACCATGTGAATACATGTGTTGAAGTCGAACATGGTAGAAACCACTTGAGTACCAGTCATTAGTGAATATCGTTAACAAGTGTTAGGGAAATCGCCATTAATGTCAATGACTCCCAAGGTACTCTAGTACAACCCAATGAATGTGAATTAATGAGTTGAAGTTGAACACTCGACGAAATCTCCCGATCAGGGGTCAATAATGAAAACCCACTGTCGAAAGAGAGGAAACCTGCCATTGAGGCATGCAATTTCCAAGGTACCAATTAGTTTCTAAGTCTAATTCCTGGATAATGATTTGAAGTCGACACGAAAAGACTCATCACGGGAGGGCCTTAATGTATCCCACATCAATGACATGAAACGGGTAACAAGATTTGAAGTAGATCAGAGTAACAAGTGATTCAGGACTAACTCGGGGATGGATGACAAAATAGAAGGCTTAAGGACTGTAGAAATGGTCGACGCAATAGAAGGCTTTATGGGTTGAAATTATCTTTCAACATATTGACGACACGACAACTGTCTTGGAAAAACTGACTCAACAACAGGGATCACAGACCAATTTGTAATCTTAGAAAGGGGTATGATCAAGAGACAAGCGGATTTTCCAACCTAGACACAAAGTGAGTGAAAGGGTGTCATGTTCAAAAGTGACTCTTCCATACAATACAGGTTTAGATACATTTATTTCCCAATTCCCCCCCCACTATTTCTGGCAAGTACTTCTTTATTTTTACACAAGCTTGAGGAGGATAACATATGCTTATAATGTAAGCTCATCCTTCGGATGAGTCCCTCGGAGTATGTTTAACGAACCCTAAGAAGCAGTGGTTTGGTTCCATATAGCTCTTTCGATGTTTGTTTAACGAGTCCAAAGAAAGAAAACTCGAGGTTTTCTCATATTTAGAGAATCTGAAAAACACTTAAAGAGGACTCTCTCAGTTCCTTTTTCGTAAATTAGTTTAATGAGACCGAAAAAGTGATAAACTATGGCCCATCAAACGTTTTCTTCAAATACTTTTAAGACCGTGAAAAAAACAAGGTCGCTCAGCAATCTTTTCATGTTTAGAGAGTCTAAAAAGAGCTTAAAGGGAACTCCAGGGGGTTCCTTTTTCGTATAACCTTTACGAGTCTGAAAAAGTGATAAAAGTATACTCAGTTACATTCTCATTCATTTACGAGCACGAGAAACAACAAATACTAAGCTCGGGAACTTATTCTCATGTATTTACGAGCATGAGAAAGAACAAAGAGTAGGCTCAGTAACTTATTCTCATGTATTTACGAGCATGAGAAAGAACAAAGACTAAGCTCGGGATTGTTTTCATTTTTACGCAAGCTTAAAACAAAACAAAACTATGCTTGGGATAGATTTTATTTTTACACAAGCTTAAAAACTAAACTAAACTATGCTTGGACCTGGTTTCATTTTTACACAAGCTCGAACCAAAGGAAACTATGCTTGAGGTAGGTGGTTTCATTTTTACACAAGATTGAACCATAGAAAACTATGCTTGAACTTCCCAACGCATTATTCAGGGATGGTTGGTACTTAGACCCCAGCTTAAGAAGCTAGTGGCTCAACTTCAAATGAAGTCCAGAGGCTGAAAGCATTGCCCCAAAGCTTCAATTTGTCCATTGACATAGGATGATGAAAAGAAGCTTCAAATACTAGACAAAGGACTTGACTCAAACAGAGAGGGGGAAGTTGTTTCATTTTTAACGAGCTTGACACAGGATAAGAACTATGCTCGAGAATCCAGGTTCAATCCCTAGACCTTTGTTTCATTTTTTAACGAGCTTGACACATAAACAAGAACTATGTTCATAAGCTCTGTTTCATTTTTTAACGATGTTGCTACAGAGAAGAAAAATGGTCCTCACAATTGGTTTCACTTTTTAACGAGCTTGAAATCAGAAAACCATGCTCAAGGATGGTTTCATTTTTTAATGAGCTTGAAATTAGAAAACCATGCTCATGGTTGGTTTCATTTTTTAATGAGCCTGAAATCAGAAAACCATGCTCATAGTTGGTTTCATTTTTTAACGAACTCTAAATCAAAAAACCATGTTCAAAGCTACTCTTCTTGATCATGGTTTCCAAGAGGACAATGCTCCGGGAGGACACCAGGTGAAGGGACAAAACTCGGTCATGGATTCCAAGAGATCTTCACTGGACGGAAGAGACACACTCTTGAAGGACACCATGTCGAGGGTCGTGACAGGGGTAAAGAGATCAAGCTCTAAAAACCCTATCAAAGAGATCACCATGTCAACTACCGAATCTAATTCATAAGAGACTGAGCTTACAGTGAGAGACTCATCTTCATCGGCAGATGAAGGCATGGGAGATAACTCCACATAATTAACTTGTGGCGGGGGCGATACTGTCTGCATATAAGAACCATTTAGGGAGGTCATCCAGTCAGGACCGATGAATGAAAGTTGATCAATAGTCACAATTATTCCATCGCGAGGCAAAGATATCACACGAAAAAGAGTGGACACAATAGCTTTCATGGCACAGACATAATCATGCCCAAGGAGTAAAGTGAAATCCAATGGGTCTTGGACTACCATAATGTCAATAAAGACAGTTTTCCCGCCCAAAGTTATAGGAAACTGAGGAAGAGTCTCTAAAGGTTGACTGGTTCTTCTGTTAAAAGCTAGTAGATTCTGCATAACTGGCACAAGATGAGGACAACCCAAAGCTTGCCAAGCAATAGAGGACAAAATACTAACGAACGCACCTTCATCTATCAACGTCTGAGGAACGTCCTGACCACAAACCTATACTATAATCTGGAAAGGAATGTGAGAGGGAAGACGAGGTCCAGTTAGCACACCCCACTTAAAAAGGATGGCCTCATTACTTGGAGGCGGTTCCGCGAGATAAGGAGGAGTACCCCCTGGCAAGGTAGATTATGTATCAACAAGAAAAACATGGGCATCATCAAGTTTACTCTCGAGCGGGAGAGTAGGATCGATCGATGACGAGATCATATCGACCACTTGGGTTTCCATATCCAAGAGGAGAATAGGGTCGACAGGTGGAAATGGATCAATCGCTTGGGTTTCACTCTCTGGCGGGAGAGTGGGATTGACCGAATATGGGATGGGATCAACCACTTTGTCAACTGGTTCAACTAAGTATGTGACTAGATCGACTACATGATCAACTAGATTGACCGATGAAGGGACCAGATTGATCATTCCATCAACTACAGGTGGGTCAAGAGTAAGCTTGTGATAAGCAACTGGAAGTTGAGGCTGTGAAACAGTCATATCTTCCAGAAATTTTGAGGCTTCGTCCATACAAGGGAAAAGGTGAGTTTGATGACTCCCTCCACATAACATACACAGGAACTTGACTCTACTTTTCTTCTTCCCAACAGTATCCTGACTAGTTGATGGTAGGTCATCAACATTTTGTTCAGAGGCTGACGACATGGGTTGGCGAGGTTGTGTAGACCATGCTTCTATAACCTTGGATAGACCAAGGCAATCTTTAAGAAGGTGGATACCCTTACAAGTATTGCAAGGGTACTTGGGCTTATGGGTTGTCTGGGTGATCTTGGCATCATCAACACTCCCAGGACAATTAACAGTAACTGGTTGTTTTCCAACATGTATGGCAGTGGTTGGAAGTTTAGATCCTTGCTTATTTTTCTTCTTCTTATTCTTCCTTTTCTTCTTCTTCTTATCCACTAAGTTACTAGATTTAGAGATTTCACTCAATGAAGAAGATGAAATGGAAGAAGACCTTGCAAGTGAAGAAGGCGAAGAAGATCTTACTGGTGAAGAAGGTGAAGGATCAACATGAGGTTGATGTTCTTGGGGGGAAGTGCTTACAAATGAAGCACTAATTGCATTCGGGACTAC
>SNQJ01S0002289.1:350003-370668 GCA_010110895.2 Picea sitchensis
AGTAACTGGTTGTTTTCCAACATGTATGGCAGTGGTTGGAAGTTTAGATCCTTGCTTATTTTTCTTCTCCTTATTCTTCCTTTTCTTCTTCTTCTTATCCACTAAGTTACTAGATTTAGAGATTTCACTCAACGAAGAAGATGAAATGGAAGAAGACCTTGCAAGTGAAGAAGGCGAAGAAGATCTTACTGGTGAAGAAGGTGAAGGATCAACATGAGGTTGATGTTCTTGGGGGGAAGTGCTTACAAATGAAGCACTAATTGCATTCGGGACTACCAGAGTGGAAAAAAACCATACCAGTAATCCAATTGTGAGACCTGGAAGGCTCAAAGTAGCGATGTGAGGAGGACCAATGTTTCCGTAAGAAGGAAAAACAAAAGGTTCCCCTGGAGCAGGGATTCCTTCATTGCTCATTTTGGGAACTGATGCCATTAAAACAAAGATCCAACCCAGAGTTCGCTAGGGAAAACAAACAACACACGCTAAAAATCTAGGAAGCAAGTGAACAAACAAAACCTTGTCACAATGAACACACTAATTAGTGATGAAATCCAACGTCGCGAGAACAATACAAGAAGGGGTTGAGATAGAGTGGGTGGAAAAGTTACGTTGACGACCTGCTTAATGGACTTACACCCTGGTGCAAGATCCCACACATAATCATGGGTATACCCTCCAAGGAGCCCGAGTGAGTCTGGCCAACGTCGATTCCAGGTACTGTGAATACTTGCCCCTCCACAGTCACCTCGTGTAACACCCTAAAGCGATAGGCTACTAAGGTTACCAAGAACAACAGTGATACCTGGGGAAACAGTAGACAGTCTGATCCACGCGCAAGGGCAGGGTATCTAGACTGAAATCAACTCGAAAGGATTCCACTCATAATTGTGGGTATACCTTCAAGCAACCCCCATAATACACACAATATCTACACCAAGACCAACAAAGCAGGGTGAGTAACTCTGTCAGTCTTAATGTGACCTCAAGTTTGACCCTTGTGTGAGAAGGGTTTCCCAGGACAAAATGCAATAAGTGGATTTTACCACTCCCTAACTCAAGATTCTATGTTTGTTTGCAGCTTTGGAAAGTTATCTTTCACACCTATGCCAAAGCCCTACAACTAATCTAATGCAGGTTTTCTACCAGAAAGTATAAAAATGTCTAATCAATTTTTATAAGCACTTTATTTTTAAGGTTGTTGTTACTCAAAAGGAAGATGGCGTGGACAATATGGTGTTTTGACCGACTCGAAAGTTATGCAAAGAGATGAAGATGCAATCTTTTCATTTCGATGAAAGCTATGCTACAAGAAAGAGAAAACATTTATCATTCCCAGATGCACAATGTCCCAAAATTTATTAAACTCGTCAATATCAATATTCTCAAGAAATGAGAAAAATAGATTGTACACCAATACACGATTCATGCGCCCCCCCCGCCCCCCCCGGCCATGAGGGGGAATTTTTTTAAGAATTTAAGACCAAAAAACATGAAATTTTGCTACTTCAAATTCAAGGATGCCCCCATTTTAATGCAAAGAAAGAAATAAGATTTGTGTTTCAAAGATAGCTAAAAGCAATAGCAAATCATTTCAAAACAAAAACAACCCAAACAAAGTTTCTCTTTTAACACGAGTTGTTCAGAAAAAAGAAGTGTTCTTTTCACTAAACAATTGTAAAGAAAAATAAGGCTTTGTAACTGAAAGACACTCAAACAAAGAGACCAAATCTTTCAAACGCAAACAAAACAAAGATGACTAAAAGCAGTTTCAAATATTTCAAGTAGATTGTAAACAAATCATAATCAAACCCAAAAATTCACCCCAAAACCAAATCCAAGATCTGGGTAAGGAAAAACCATCCAAAAAAAAAAAATCACAATCGCCGCAGGCTGTAGACTAACACACTGCGTCGATTCCTGATTTCCACAGGCTAGCGAACCAATATAGTGCGGAAACGTCGCACTGTGTCAAAAAGGTAGGGTGCGGAAATCAAATATCGTTGCACTGTCCCTCAAAGCAGGGTACGAAAATCAAAGTAAAAATGAAAAAATAAAAAGTAAGAAGGTTTTTCCAGTGAACTTAAATAGTCAAAGAGTCAATTTAGATCTCCCAATTACTCAGAAAACAGAACCCAGGAAATCAAAGCAAGAAAGCAAGACAAACTAGGAAAACAATCTGTTCCCCATTATGGTCACCAATTTTGTTATCGAGCTAATTGTTAAGTGCGGACACAAATCAATCCCCCTAGCTTCACTACGAAACTAGAACAAAACAAGACAGTACACTACTCTTTCCTTAGATTTCAATTATCAAATGAGAAATGGATCTAGAACATACCTTTTAAGTATTGAAGATCCGACTTCGCCAATGCAATCCAAGCTCCGTTGCGAGGCTCATGGAGAACTATCTGCAAAGAAACACAAGCCAGCGAAGACAATAACAACATAATCTATTTGATATGAAACTATGTACGTGATCAAGGAATCATACAATATGAAAAAATAACATCCATATAGGAAATAAAAGTATATCTGTATTAAAGAATGTGGAAGAAAGATACAACCAGATGCCTTGATGTCACCAGGTTCCTTCCAATAGTTCCTTGCTTTCCACACACTTCTAATCCACGGATTCTGAGACTGTAGATCTGTTAGCTTCTCACAATCTATCTTGACAAAGCAAAGCTCAAAGCCACTCTAATCAAGCCAAATTTTCAATCTACAAAACTCAAGCTCAAGTCAATCTAACTTTCTCCATGAGAGCTCCTCTCCTTTTATAAGCTGAAGAGGATAAGGTGAGGAGGTTAGGATGATCCCACTAAATCATGAAAGTGAGTAAGATCCAAACCGTTCGGAGGCCACCTCACCATAGAAGCTTCTCCTTCTAGAAGCATCGAGAAGACGCTCGTTTTTCCCACGTACAGGAATTTCCGCACCCTAGCTATAGAGAAACCCGCGGAAACATCACAGTCTAGCTTTAGTACAGCCTGCAGAAATCGGGCATTTCTGCACCTTGTGTATAGAGCAACCTACAGAAATATTCCTTAATAGGGTTTTTACAAAGGAAAATACAACTTCTTCTCTCAGGGAAAGTTATTTTCCCTTCTTTCTTCAGGAATTCAGGCTATTGGCCCCTCTGAAGGCAACAGATAGGTTTACATCATTAACACTCATAGGGATGATGAAAATAATGTGTAACAATTGTGCTTCTCAGAATGTGACTGCCATTTTGCATTTATGTTGAACTAATAAATGCAAAATAAGTCATAATGTAGTTTAGCTACCAAAATTAAAATGGGGCTTTATATGAAAAATGTAAAGTTGATCAATCAATGCCATTAATGTTAAAATCCCTTTAGTATTAATCCAATTTCCATCTTTTAATATTAAATGTTAATCATTGTTTGTGTTAAATATTTTTAGGACATCTCTAAAAAAAAAACAATATGATGGGTCAAGGCTTGTGTAAGACCCCTGGCTCAATGGGTACGCAAGTGATCCAGATTATGTTGAGAAAGAAATGAGACAAAAACAAAAATATGGAAGAGAACACAAAAATACAGTGAAACCCAACTTCTATCAATGAATAAGATATAAAAACATTGTAGAACACAAACTGGCAAAATGGGATAGCTTATCTCTAAAAAGAAAGAGATGTTGGCTACACTTCATTCACAAGAAGCTTTACATCACACTCCATTGCATGCTTAAAGGTCCTCCTTCAACTCAATTATATATGAGAGAGTGAGAGGAGAACGATTCCCATGATGCATGTGGGATAAATTGGATTAAGTTTATAAAATGACGTAGGCATGTAAAACACTAAGACTTATCGGGCAGTCACCCATCCCAGTACTACTCTAGCATGAGCAGGCTTAACTACAAAGTTTTAATGGGATCCGATGCATTAGCGCTATGTTGTAGGCATGTACATAATACCACTAGGAAATAATTACATGATGTCTGTAATTAACAAATGAAGATGACATTACATTGCATTCCCCATCAAAAGGACGAATATAATGGTTTATCAAAACCATAGGCTTGAAATATTGATTCGGTGGAAAAGGTGGATGGCGATCAAGATTCACTTGGATCATTCCTTCCCCATTAGGAAGAAATGGTCCCCATTGCATCAAGTTCCCTCAGGAGATGGGGAAACTTATGCTGAATCTAAACCTTGGTGAGTCGTCTACCTTGTTGAAGTAGATGTCATGCTTGTACTTTGCCTATGGAAGGATGTCATGAACCTATTGGAGGTGTTGGATTCGTTCAATAGATATAGCTACATGATATGCCTTGGTCTGAGTGTGGGAGGACTCTATAGGTGAAGATGCAACAAGAAGAGTTATATCAATGGGGGATAATGGTTGGAACCCCAAGCACACCTGAAAAGGGTCATGGCCAATAGAGCTATACTAAACATATGGAAGACTCACATTCTCTTCATGCTCCTCTACAATCTTATCGACCTCCTTCTGTTGGATAGAAATGTCTTGGGTCGAGGTTGTATTGGTCACAGTGACCTTTTGTTCACCAACTGACTGGATTGTGAAGAGGGAAAACTTTGTGGTCTAAGAGATTACTTTGCGGCATCTTTTTTCTTAGATCAATGAAGTGGCAACAGTTGGAGCTACCTCTAGTACCTTGTAGAGTTGACCTCCCATAGTAACAACAACAGTGTGGGGTCATGACTCATAGATAGCATGACATTTCCACATATATGGTTGTCCTAAAATAACATCACAAACTTCAAGTGGGGCAACATCAAAAACTACCTCATCCTTGAAGGGACTAATGTCATAGAACATACAACATTGTTGGCTGACACATATGTATTTTCCTCGGCTCAACCATCCGATGGTGTATGGTTGGGGGTGTGGTATCGTTGGAAACTTCAATCTAATGAAAACCTCGACTGAGATCAGGTTCTTCTGACTCTCATTGTCAACAATGAAATGCAGTGGGGTCCCATTTACCCACAACTGTGATTAGTGGAAGAGGCGCTCCCCCTCCTTATGCTCCTCTAGGTATTTTGGTTGTATTGTTGTGGCCACAATGGTAGCAAAGGGTTATGCATAGATGATATGTTTCCCTTTATTGTGCTTTGAATCAGAGTCAGGTTCAAATTCTCTTTCTTTGAGCTCAGCCACCAATTACTGTTTTGAGCGACATTCATTCATGTTGTGCAACGGGCTATTGTGGAACTCACACCACTTTCCAATGTCTTTCTTAGACTTCTTGTTACCCTTCTTTGCTTGCATCTTAGACTGGATCTCTTAAGGTTGGCCTTCCTTGCTCTATCCTTCGTTCCTTGAGTTAGGGTTGGCTTTGCCATGATTTTTTTGTGGCGTATTTTCAAACCCGAACCCTCGCTTACTTTATTGCTTGAATTTCTACTCAATTCCTATTGCATATCGATAAGCAACACCCAATGAGGAGATGTTCAATAAATCCATCTTTGTTTGGATGTACCTATGCATACCACTATGATACTTCAAAACTAGGTGTCGCTGAGAGTATTTGATGCCTAGCTTTAAGCGTAAGGTATGAAAGATGTCAGTGTACTCTGGCACCGTCTAATCTCTTTTCTGACGCAGAGTCATCCATCTTATGTACTAGTCATCATAGTTTCCGACAAGGTAGTATTCCTCCTTTAGTGCATCTATAAAGGACGCCAAAGTGGGCTCTCTCCTGAATGGTGTAGATTCAACCATGGGGTACCTCTCCCAGTAACCTTCCCACCAAGCTATGACACAGGGAAGGGATTTAACGAGAGCGAAGGTGATATTTTCACCGTTGGAAATTTTTTGGATAGAGTAATAACCTTCTAGCAGATTCAACCATTTTTCTAGAGCATATGCATCTATATGGCCTTCAAATAAGGGGATATCAAAATTGACTTGTACCTTGAAGGGTGTCACACTTGTGAAATGGTTGTTTGTCGAAGATGCCTCAGTCGTCTCCATCGGTAGTCTTCGAAGTATCTGAGTGGAGTTGTCCATCATCTAGCTCCTTTGTCGCATGAGAGCTTCCTTAATCAATGTCTTTAAAGGATCTCATGCTTTGTCATCTCTCTTTTCTTCCACCATGGGAGGTCACTTGGGTTGGTGAGAGAAGTTGTCCTCAAGAGAAACTAGCTTGATACCTAACTCTCTATACCTTGACCTCATTGGGGGCCTACTTTGATACCACTGATCCAGATTATGTTGAGAACGAAATGAGAAAAAAACAAAAATATAGAAGAGAACAAAGACATACAGTGAAACCCAACTTATATTAATGAATAAGATAGAAAAACACTATAGAATACAAATTGGCAGAATGGGGTAGCTTATCTATCAAAAGAAAGAGATGTTGGCTACGCTTCATTCACAAGAAGATTTAAATCACACTCTATTGCATGCTTTAAGGGCCTCCTTCACCTCAATTATATATGAGAGAGTGAGAGGAGAACAATTCCCATGATGCATGTCAGATAAATTTGACTAAGTTTATAAAATTCCATAGGCATGTAAAACACTAGGACTTCTCGAGCGGTCACCCATCCCAGTACTACTCTGGCCTGAGAGCGCTTAACTACGAATTTCTAGCGGGATTTGTTGCATTAATGCTATGTTGTAGGCATGTACATAAGACCACTAGGAAATCATTACACAATGTCTGTAATTAACAAATGAAGATGGCATTACATTCCATTCCCCATAAAAAGGGTGAATATAATGGTTTATCAAAACCATAGGCTTGAAAAGTTGATTTAGTGGAAAACATGAATGACCATTGAGATCTACCTAGATCAACGAGACACCCCCACACGACTGGCGGAAATTGCCATTGATGGTGAGTTACAGAAGTTGGGGTTTCCAAGTCGTCGCGATAGATGAGGGAACACCCAAAGAAGACAAGTAGTGATGACTTGGTTATATAGGGAGCAAGTAGGAGTGCCTTGGGAGCATGATGGAGACATCTGGCCCAAGGAGACTTTCCTCCTTCACTTGCAAAACACGTAATCCTGATGAGACGGATGTGTGTGATGCAAGGTGCCTTATGGAAAACAACACATTGATTGCACAATGAGGCAAACCAAGGACTTTGGTAGGCATGCTCTGTGATGAATCGACTACACTTGTTGAGCGGGCGCCCACACCCAAAGTTATGGGTCGGTGACACATGGAGCGCTTGCTCAGAGAGGTCGAGGTGGTCAAGACATGAGTCACCAAGGCAGCTTGTGGATGCCTGGTGAGTTCAGTGCACCCAAGGCATGAGACGACAAGGAAAGGAAGAGCACTCGCTTGGAACATACACCATCGTGTAGAGGTTCAACTTGGCTACAACAAATGACACGTCCCCTAGGATAAAGGGATGTGACTGATCAGACACACACACACACATATGAGAGTTGAGTAGGAAAAATAGGGAATGACATGACACTTGGGTAAGAATAGTTCTGAAGTGGATTTCGGACAGAAGGGCGTGCTCCCTCCCCAAGGGGCCAAGTCTCTCCATCTAGGATGACTTGTGCCACCTTGCAGAGAATGGTGAATGTAGTTGGGGCGAGTTCTTTTCTGCATTGAGTTCGGTTGGCAGCAAGATTTTGGAGATGAAGCACGCCGACAAGGCTTGGGTTCAGTGAAGTTGTTCAGATATAAGGTGCAAAGCAGGAGCATGGGAGTTTTGGTGAAGGAAAGAAAGTCATCCAACGGCTCATCTGTAAGAATCTTAGCGACATGTTCGGTTGGCTTGGAAGGGTGAGATGTGATGAAGTCTACAACGAAGGGGGTGCCCAACCATAGGACTAACTTGTATCGCCAATAGGTGTATGCGAAAATGTAGTTCATTGTGTATCTTTGTTGATCCTTGCACTCCTTGTGAACCATTTCGATTTTGTTGTACGATATGCACGCTTGATGTGTATGTTGTAACATTTTGTATAATATAAAGTATTTATATAGGTGTTAGGCACCACTGGTGTCGCCCAACCATAATTGTCTCTTTCTCATGTGTATGATGTTCTTGTCTGCATTATTAGCTAAGTATAGAACTGTTAATTATATATATGATGTAAAGAATGCAAGTGTAATGAAGTGCTTGGTTGGGTGGGAACCTTAGCTTCATAGAGTTGAGCAAGGAGGCTTGACTTAAGTAGCTCAAGGCATAGATATGGGCAGACCTTGAGTGAAAGAGGCGTAGTCCAAATGGAGTACCCTCGGTTTGGTTCAACCATTGAATTGTAAATGTCACGGTGTCATACAACCCTTGGGTGTCTGGCGACTTGGGTGCACTAAGTCGTGTTGGATCCCCGACCAAACCGTGGGGGTGTGATAGTTGGTATCAAAGTGTGCAACGGATCTCACATCATAACAAAATATGGAGAGTTGATTTGGTGGATGATTTGGAGAGCTTTGTCACCAACATGACATGAGATATTAGAGCACAATTTGGGTCACAGGGCAGTTGGTCGGGCACGTTTTCACCATGAAACCTTCTTGTCGTGCATCATCAAGAACAACAGTTGAGTCGACCTGGGTTGTTGGGTGAGTAAGTTTGACCACAACCTTCATATTAGGTGACTCTTCACAGAGTTAAGCATGTCAATTAGCAACATGATGACTTAGTAGTTGGGCGATGTATGCATTGTGCCTCAATGTAGAAACAATCAAAGTGCGAAGATGACATGGCAGTGATCGGAGACATGGTGCATATTTTTGCATATTGTCAAGCCAAGTAATCGGAGACATGGTGCATTCAGGTCGGAAACACCTTGTCGAGGCATGTCCATGTTGGGCTTCACCATATGTAGTAGTTGGGTCATGTTGTTGCAGACCTTGGGTCGCAGTGACAGGTTGACGTGACAGTGTGGGAAGGGGGAGATTCGCGCCTTGGTGATGAAGATAACCAAGGTGCATACAGAGAGTTTGGTTGGGATGGAGTGACTTGGATGTGTCACTATTTTTTACTTGGTCGAGTTTTGGTTGGGGATGGACTTACACTTCAACCTTTGCATGGAGATTTGTTTCGAAATCAATCTTGGTGGGTTGGGGGGAGTCATAGACCCATGACAACGTGGTGACTTGAGCCATGGAGTAGTTCGAGATGTTTTGAATGAGCATGTTCGTTTCAAGTTATTTGTAGGATCTGATTTGTTGTGATGAGTTTGTTGGAAGGAGATGGGAAGACTTGGTGGAGAAGTGTGACATGTTTCCATTGCAAAATTGAGAGTGTTGTGATCTTCATTGAAGTCATGAAATAGTTTGGAGCACCCTGGTGTGGGCTCGATGGATGATGATTTGGAGTGACTTGCTTAGGAAAATCGATAGGTGGACGTGGGAATATTTCGTTGCAGACCTGAAGATGAGTTGTTGATCTAGGTGGATCTTTTGACCAATAAAAATTTGTGTTCTCAAATGTTGATGAAAAGGTCTCCATGTCGAAGAGCTTGTTGAGAGATTTCCAACACAACTTAAATGGGCTTAAACACACATCGTATGAGAAAGTTATGGCGTTCTGAATTTTTGTCCAAACATGTAAAATTGATGACAGGGTTGACACGTGGCATCACCAGGGACTAACACATGGAAATACGAAAACTGACATGGGTGTTGATGTGGCAACACAGATGGTGATAGGTGGCAGTACAAATGCTGAGATAGCGCTAACATAGCAGGATGATGATACGACTTTACATGCCGGAAGGCGTGGAATAATAATTGTACAGGTTATGGGGGTCTCCACGTGGACCAATCAGAGGCCACCATGTGGCAGCCCCTTGACCTATTCAGGCCAGTTCCATTTCTTTACCATTATGAAAATCTCCATTCATTGTAATTGAAACCGAACAAACCTTATTTAAAGAAGAAATATTCATGTTATTTAAATTTGGCGGTCCACGAGCTTGACCCTGTGACCTCCTCTCCGACGGTCCAACAAACTAACCAATGCACCAACACAATTGCTTGTTATGTCATGCAAGTATGATAATATTTGAATTGTAATTTTGCCAGATCTAAAAAATCAAAACAGTCATAGGTATGAACCCCTAACTTGTTCTATATTAACCAAGCACTTTACCATTGTGCCAAGAGTGTGTGCATTGAAAGAATGCACAGAGCCATTTACTTTTGTGGTGAACTCCAGAACTATGTAGTTGAAGAATAAAGCATTTTTAAGCCTTTTTTAGTATAGGAAGAGAGGGGGAATTTGTTCTGAGCCATTTTGTAGCCTTCCTAGAGAGGCCAAAGACAGTTTTGTTGCAGGTTGGAGATCGCATGGGTGTAATAAGCATTTGATGTGAATGTTTGCATCTTTTAATGGATTGGTTGCTCATTGGAAGCGAACCTAGAGATGTAGCCCAAAGTGGGTGAATTCCATTATCAACTTGTGTCTATTTGTATTTTTTATTTCTCTTCATTTCTTCAATTTCAATTTTTCAAGCATTCTTTGAATCTTAATATTTAAGTTAAACAAATTCACACCTAACATTAGTTTTCAAACTAGTCAGTAATTTCATATCAGTTGGATTGTTGTTTAGCTCTTTTATGAGGAACATTGGAGGACCCACTGCGACGAAGAAGAGAATGTGATGTGTGCCTTGTTTGAGAGGATGGATGAGTTTCCTTGGAGCATGAGCACATCACCCTGTTTTATTGAGTTGTCGTGTGACAACTTGATCATCACAACAGAAATCCAAAGAATGAAATGACTTGGGTAAAAGCAAGTTGGTTCGTTCCAAGTGACAAACGGGAGTAGTGATGACTCATTTTTCTTGGATCCCTTTGGAAAATACATTGAGACACCTATGAAGGCAGTTGAGGAATTACATAGATTGAAGGATCGCATAGGCAGGTTGGATCACAATATGAAGTTTGGAGTAGTAGTTTGGTGACAAATTTTGGATGTGCGAGACTTCTACACTTGGAGCATTTCATGGACAGGTGATGAAGAAGATGGGAGGTTGACCAATGAAGCCAGGCTCACACTTGACTTGGGAATTCTTGTTAGCGAACCATGGTTCCATGGATGGCACAGTTGCAGTAGTGTTAAAGCAATCCAAGGATCCTATAGTTTGTGGGAGGAGTGAAGAGAGAAGATTTGGTTGGTGGCACGGGTGGTAGACATGCGACGATTACTTGACTTTTCACATGCCTTGGATATGGGATGAGTTGAGCACAATTATGGGAGGAAGTAACAAAAAAATTTGCAACATATTTGATGATGAAGTTGAGAAGTTAGAGGAATACCTCATTTTATAGTGACATCGCAACACGGCGAGGCAAGGGAATTTCCTTAGCAAGAAATTGTATGGATGAGTCGAGTAGTGGGTGGAGGAGATAAACTTTTGACATGGAGGTAGGCCTTTGTTTGGGTGAATAAGGCGGTTGGATAGGTCATCTAACCAATTTGACACTTGTACGAGCAAGGGTGTAGCAACATAACGAAGGGGTGAGACTCCAAGTGAACCATGGTTCATTCATGCAATACTTGGTTGATGTGGAGGAACTTCTTGACGAAGTTGGACATTGGTAGTAGTAGGGAGGCAAGTGTGATCTTTCCTTAATGTTTTTGGGTTAGATGGAATGATGAATACATGGGCAGAAACAAATATGACTAGTTGTGTGACGATATGCTGACGAGTTGGACGCAAAGTCAGACTAACTACCCAACATTTTCAAAACATGGGGGTTAACCATGTGCAGAGACATGACAGAGTTTAGTTGGAGTATGGACACATCAAGTCGACACAACAATCCAACACTCAGACATTTTTCATGTTCTGATTGGGGTTGCAATAGTGGTTGCGACAACAACAGTGAAGAGTACGATCATTCCAGTAGGACAATGGTAGCTTGTGCATTGCAGATAGAGTTAGGGAGGAGACATCCTTCCATGGTGGTAGATAGATTGGTCGCATCATGAATTTGGGTGGATGATAATGTGGATGGTTGCACAAGTGTTGCAGATGATCGTGGGTGTTGTGGGAATTTGAGGTTTCCACTTCGCAAGGAAAGTTGGGGTTTCCATTTTGATAGGAATTTGAGGTTTCCATTTTGGCACGAAACTTGGGGTTTCTAGCAGTAGTTGTGATGAAGGCATGAGT
Source organism: Picea sitchensis (assembly GCA_010110895.2). Classification (NCBI taxonomy): domain Eukaryota; kingdom Viridiplantae; phylum Streptophyta; class Pinopsida; order Pinales; family Pinaceae; genus Picea; species Picea sitchensis. The sequence continues at coordinate 362,098 of SNQJ01S0002289.1, forward strand.
TTGGGTAGAGACTTGGAGATGTCATGTTTTTGTGGATTCTTCCGAGGGTAGCAATGACTTTGGGTGTGGGAGGATGTAAGACCCCTGGTTTAGTGGGTGTGAGAAACATCTCCACACGACTAGTAGAACACATCATAGATAGTGAGTTACAAAAGTTGAGATTGTCGGATCGTTGTGAAGGGCGAGGGTGCACCCAAACAAGATAAGTAGTGATGACTTGGTTATATAGGGAGCAAGTAGGAGTGCCCTGGGGGCATGATGGAGATGTGCATCCCAAGGAGACTTTCCTTCCTCGCTTGCAAGACACATAAGCCTAAAGAGATGTATGCCTACAATGTAAGGTGACTTATGGAAAACAACACACTAGACACACAACGAGACGAGCCAAGGAATTAGGTAGGCACGTGCCACAATGAGTCAACTAGACTTGTTGAGTGGGGGCTCACGTCCAAAGTCATGGATCGATGATACATGTAGTGCGTGCTCGGTGAGGTCGGTGCATCCATGACACGAGTCGTCGAGGTAACATGTGGATGCTTGGTGAGGACGATGCACCAAAGGCACGAGACAACAAGGCAAGGAGGAGCACTTACTTGGAATAGATGCCACTGTGTAAAGGGACAGCTTAGCTAGACCAACTGACACACCCCTTTGGCATGAAGGGATGTGATATATATATGCAAGAGGCAAGTAGGATAAACAAGGAATGACATGACACTTGGGAAAGAACAATTTTGAGGTGGGATTCAGACATAATGGTGCACTCCCTCCCCAAGGGGGCAAGTCGCTCCATCCAAGACGACTTGTGTCACCTTGCAAAGAATGTTGAAGGTAGTTGGGATGAGTTCTTTTATGGGTTGATTTCGGTTGGCAGAACGGTTTTGGATATGAAGCGCGAGGATGAGACTTGGGCACGATGAAGTGGTTCATATCTAAGGTGAAAAGCGGGAGCATGAGAGTTTTGGTGAAGGCAAGCCATTCATCCTATGATTCTTCTACTGAAGTCTTGGTGACATATTCGGTTGGCTTGGCAAGGTGCATTGTGACGAAGGGGGCGCTTGACCGGAGGACTAACTTGTATTGCTAACATGTGTATGCGATGGTGTAGTTCATTGTGTATCTTTGTTGAGCCTTGCACTCCTTGTGAACCATTTTGGTTTTTTTGTACGAGTTGTACACTCGATCTGTATGTTATAACATCTTGTATAATATGAAGTATTTATACAAGTGTTAGGTACCATTGATGTTTCCCAACAATACTTGTCTCTTTCTCATGTGTATGATGTTCTTGTCAAGATTATTGGCAAAGTATAGAACTATTAATTATATATATGATGTAAAGAATGCAAGTGTAACAAAGTGCTTGGTTAGGTGGGTGGATTGGTTGCCAAGAGTTGAGTGAGGAGACTTGACTCAAGTATCTCAAGGCATGGATATGGGCAGACCTTGAGTGAAAGAGGCATAGCCCAGACAAAGTACCCTCAGTTTGGTTCAACCTTTGAGTTGGAAACGTCGTGTTGTCTCACGACCCTCAAGTGTCAGGCGACTTGGGTGGACCAAGTCATGTTGGATCCTCGGGCAGACTGTGGGGACGTGACAACTTGCATATCATAATCTTATGCTTAATTTAGTATGGAAATACATGGGAAAGTTTGGTTATGGATAAGTTTTTTATTGTATTGTTTTTTATAATGGTGAATTATTTATGTTTATATTGGTGAATAATGTTTATGGAAGATAAGTTATTATTAACAATTTGATTATTCAATACAACTTGAGTGGGATTAATGTTTTAAAACATGTGTTTCCTCCTAAGAGATCACAGGTTCTAATCCAGAGGGGGGTAGGGTATGTACGACTCCCACAAACGAGGTCGTTTCATATACCAATTTCTTCATACTTCTTAAAATAAAGAGAAGAGAATTTTAAATGAATTGATTATAAAGGCACAATATTTGTTAACACGGTAAGTTAAGTGGGATTGACTACAAGAAAAACTCTACAATTAAGCATATTCGAAGAAGTCTTAGTTATCTAGTGCAAGCACTAGAGGTGGTGATCATGCATTTTCCTAGTTTCAATCCTATTTTTTCACCTAAAGGTGGTGACTGGTATTATGTGATTCATTTTGTTAATTTAATTCCAATTTCTCACCTTCATGTGTATGCTAAGTTGGCTATTAAAATTCATGATAAATTAATTATTAATGAATTACACTCTCAAGTAATGGGCCATAATGAATGAATTCAATATTAAATACTCAATACCCCGAATGGGGTGACATATGACCAGGGGGAGAAAGGTGGCATGCATGCGGGGAGGTAATTTAATACCCCCAGTCAACAACCATACAACCATTCTGCTTGATTGATGGGCTCTCACTTGGCAGTAATGGTAGTCCTCTGCAATACCATCAAGAATTCAATGCCTCCCCCCGCGATCTAGTGCTAGAGTAAAGGAGCAGGTATGAAGTATCGAGTAGAAGTCACCTTGGCATCCATGGAGGTCCTTACAGTCATTTCTTCAGCCTTTATGAAGGTATACGCCCTCGAGCACCCTGTCATTATTAATCTTTCGCCTTATCCCATTCATTCCATTAGCAATCTGTCATCCCAGCTCTCCCAGTGTTCGAGCCATGGACACTCTGTCATCTCGTCTCCCTTAGCACTATCCATCACCCAGATGATCTCCCTCCTCAGTTTTCATTTCATCAACGCAAAACCTCTAGCCGGTATTTCTGCCATTATACCCAGAGAACGCGGCAAACCCAAAAGAGGGCCACAATACTACAGTTTTCTTGCTCGACGCAATCGTCCGGATCCCTTGCTGCCCTCGACTCTTACCACTAGCTCTGGCCAGAATTGGCTTGATTTTCCATTTGTTGAAATTACTAAGACAACTGAGAGGGGGGGTGAATCAGTTATTACTGTGCTTAAACAATCTTAAGTCAATTAAACCCTTTTTAATCTTTCTCCAAGTGACCATCAATATTATACAACATATTAGTGTGAGCCACTTGGCGAGAGGTGGAGGAAAGGTCAGGCCAGCGAGGCAGGGAGCCATGTGTTGGGCTCGTGCCAAATCCCGTCGCCTAGACCTTCAATTTTTTTGATTTTACGTCGCTGCAGCACCATTAACGTTGGTGCTCCCGACTCCCATTATCGACTATACCATGGCTCCTCCATCTACGGGTGACTTTAATCCCCACTTGCGACCTGACCCTCTCGTCCCTCTACTACCCAGGCCTAGCCTACTCTGGTTTTTCATGGTGCTCACAGCCTTCGGTCTTCTCCAGGCTCTCCACGTCCACATCGGGAATTCGGTTCAGTTCTACCTTCACTCTAAGCTCATTATGCCATGCCAAAGAGGAAGGCCAAGAAGAGGATCTCCATGGCATCCTCCTCGGCCCTGTGTTTCTATTTCTCCCCCTGGTTTTCCCTCCACGTACTCCTCGTAGCCTTTGTAGCCCAAGCTGAAACCTCTTGCCTCCTCCACCCCGCCTGCCTCCCGGTTCGAATGCCTAATCATCATTGATATCTCGTCGAGATATCTTTCGTGATTTCCCGCAACTCCATCGAATTCCCGAGCCAACGAGCCTTCTCTTGCACCGGCAGTTTGCTCCTCCCAGCCACCCTTGGGGGCGCCACCCTTTCTTCGAAATGCCCGAAACAGTGCGTACTCGTCTACCAACTTCATCCCTGACTCGCAGGTGAAAGATATTTTGGCCATCCTCTATGGGCTGGTCTTTGAGCTCCGGCAGGGATTGGAGGACCTCCAATTCCGAATGCAGTTTCTGGATGGGAAGACTTTGACCCTCCTTCAGATCCTGTCCACCTTCCAGGAAGCGTTCCACTCTACTCCAGAAGGCATGGCATCAACAGAGGTTCCCCATGCAGAGGGCGTCGACAGGAATGAACAGGTGCAACATCCAGAAGGGGTCATCGTGGTGCAGGTCACGCACGGGGACACGGAGGCCGCGACAGCTATGGGCATCCATGCGCACAGTCCACCTAGAGATACCCTGCCAGCTGCCAACCTGGACAAGAGCAACTTGGACATTGATATGAAACTGGAAGGCAAAGGGACGCCCATCGAAGAGGAACCTTGGGACGCGGCCTATCAAGCCACCTGGCTAGGTTATTCACCAAGTGTCTGACCCCACAGGGGATTTATTCTTTTTACTAGTTTCTTTTCATAGTTGTAGCCTAGTCAGCTTAGTTTCGTTTATCTAAGACTATCAGACTATAAACTGCTAGACTTACCCGATCGGATGAACTAGTTTCCCCTCTCTTGGGGCAGTTCGGTAACTACAGCACGGTTGTTTTCAAGTTTTTGTACCTCTGGACTGGTTTTTTGAAGGTCCTTTTCATATAAAATCCCTTACTTACAAAAAAAAAAAATATTATACAACATATGAACAACATAAATAATGAGCATCAATCACACATAAGATATACACAGAGACAGATTTTCACGAGGAAACCCATAAAGAGAGAAAACCTCTTCTTCTTCGAAATGATAGGCAGTCTTTTAAGTTTTGTACATCATCTATAGTTGAGCACCAACTCAATGTGAGGCTACTAACTCTATTTTACAAGCTCCAACTTGTTTGAGAGCACCAACTCTCTAGTTTCTCTAGCACCCACTAGAAGGAAGCACCAACTCCCTGAGTGTTCCAACACCGATTGGATGGAAGCACCTACTTCCACTTATACAAGCACCAACTTGCATACAGAAAAATTTATGTTTTCCCAAGCACCACCCTGCCACCCTATTTTCTAGCCACAACTAGATGGAAGCTACAACTTCCAATATTCAATCATCAACTTGAATATCAGAGGACCACAGTCCTCCCTAGCACCACCCTATCTCCCTGATTATAAATAAATGACTGAATAACCAACAATACAGATATATCAATTCTTACCACTTCTTCATTGTTCTGCAATTCCTTCTGCTCTGTTCATACTTGGCTTGACTTGCTGTCTCTTTCTTTCTGTTATTTCACTGTCCTTCTCATGCTTCTTTGATATGTGCACATTCTGCTCTCTTCACCTTTTTTGTTCTGTTCAACTTCCGTTCCTTATCTCTGAGCTTTCTTCACACTGTGCATACTGTAATTTTATTCTTCTACAGTTCAACTCATTTTTCAGTCAGAACAACCAAACTTACACAGTCGTTGCATCTCTCCTTTTATACACACCAGCCTCATCAGTTACACCTCGAATCTCCTTGGGCAAAGACAAAAACGTCTCAGCAACTGAATCGACAACCAATCAAGAACCATGATTCTATTTTCTGCTAACTGAATCATAACTGAACAGTTAATCGTAAAGATAAAAATTGACCCTTCGATCATATTCTTGATTAACCTACACCGTTGGATTACCAATGATGGATCTCATGCCTACTCCATATGCCCACTAGCTGTGACCACAGGCCTAATCAGAATGCCTTTCGCATTTCGCATTTAGGCAATCATGTGTCGAATGGTCTCAACACTCCAAGTTGCGATCGTCGAAAAAGAGCTTAGCTCCACCTTCTCATATGATCACCGATGGTGACCACAACCTACACAAAAAGGCGTTTTCGCATTTCACATTTCGGCAATCCAGAGATGAAGAGTCTTGACTCTTCATGTTGTGATCTCCGAAAAGGGGCTTAGCTCTGCTAGCTCCTCCCTCTCACATGACCACTAGCAGTGACCTGGCGCTTATCCACAAAGCGCTTCGTAATTCGCAAATTCGGGAATCCTGTGGTGAAGAGTCTCGACTCTTCATGTTGCGATCGTCGAAATGGAGCTTAGCTCCACTAGATCCTTCCCCTCACGCTACCACCGACAGTGACCACAGGCTGTGCCAAAAGGTGCTTCGCGATTTCGCGTTTCAACATTCTTGTTGTGAGTGTCCTTGACACCTCCAACTCCCGGTATCCAAAACTCTGAAATGGAGTCAGATCAACGGTCCACAATCTTGATGATTCGACAGTCCAGATATTTTCGTGATCTCGCATATCGCGATTTACTGCCGTGGGTTGCTTCCTTGACTCCTCCAACTCCCGGTATCCGAAACTCCGAAATGGAGTCAGATCAACGGTCCACAATCTTGATTATTCGATGGTCCAAATCTTTTTGTGATCTCTCATATCGCGAGTTCCTGCTGTGAGTTTCTTCCTTGACTCCTCCAATCAGTGAAATGTTAATCCCTTGCCACGTGTACTCCTCAACGATGGACGACCCTCCTACTTTCGGGACTTTGTAAGCCCGCTTCATCTTGTACTTAAAGATCATGCTCCTTCTGGATCCAACGATGGTCAGTCCTCGCGCTCAGATCCAATGTCTGATATTTGTTCTCCTCTTTTACGCGTTCCTCCTATTTGTATTCATATCTAACGGTCATCGGGAATTCGGGATGGGTGATCCAACGATCATTTTTGCTCCTCATCATTGATCTTGCCATTGCCATGCCATCATCGCTCTACTGAACGTGTTGATCTTTGCCATCAATGACAAAACATGCATACTCTACCTCTGTCTGAAAACATGCCAACAATCTCCCCCTTTGGCATTGATGGCAACCCCTTGAAGAACATCCAGCTTTACCACTGTATTGACCCCTTGAAGAACATCCATCTTTACCACTGTATTGACCCCTTGAAGAACATCCAACTTTACCACTGTATTGAAATTACCATTTCCAACGATCATTGTTGCTCCTCACTGTTTATCTTGCCATTGCCATGCCATCATCACTCTATTGAACGTGTTGATATTTGCCATCAATGAAAAAACATGCATACTCTACCTTTGTCTGAAAACATGCCAACAATATCCCGCTTTGGCATTAATGGCAACCCCTTGAAGAACATCCAGCTTTACCACTGTATTGACCAATTGAAGAACATCCAACTTTACCATTGTATTGAAATTACCACACTTTCTCCCCCTTTGACATCAATGTCAAAGAAAAAACAAGCTCCCCCTGAGTTGTTGTAGTACATCTTGAAGGTATCAGATATGTGACAAGAATATACTCCCCATGTGTTGTTGCAGTATTCTTTGGAGGTATTAGAGATTCAACCAACACAAACTCCCCATGACAGGATGGACACTCTTAATTTGACAGTGAGGTCATGCCTAACTTCTGGCGAAGATATCCAAAAGGTGTCGCTGCTAATGGTTTAGTAAAGATATTAGCAATATGTTCTATGGAAGGAATATAATTTACTTGAACAATCCTGTTTGTAACCTATTCTCTGAGAAAATGGTACTTTATTGGTATGTGCTTAGACTTGGAATGAAGTACAAGATTCTTAGAGCGACTGATGGCACTGGTGTTATCACAGTGAAGTGAAACAGGATCAGTATAAGTGACCTTCAAATCTGCAAGAGTTTGTATCATCCATAAAATTTGTGTGCAGCAAGTAGCAGCAGCAATGTACTCTACCTCTGTAGTTGATAATGAAATGGATCCTTGCTTTTTACTAAGCCATGCTACTAATGAGTCACCCAGGAAGAATGCTCCTCCACTAGTGATTTTTCTCTCATCAACACAGTTTTCCCAATCGACATATGAATAAGCAGTTAACTGAAAGTTATGATTTCTGGGATACCATAGACCATAATTCATTGTGCCCTTCAAGTACTTGAATATCCTTATTACCACTACTAGATGACTTTGTTTAGGAGTAGACTGATAGCGACCTACCATTCCAACAGCTTGCATTATATTAGGACGGGAAGCTGTGATGTACAGAAGATTGCCTATCATTGATCGGTATGTCCTTTGATCAACATCGGGTGAAATATCATCTTTACTGAGCTTTCACCCAACCACCATAGGTGTACTAACAGGAGAATAATCTTCCATCTGAAATTTCTTCAACATCTCTTTCAAATATTTTTCTTGTGAGATAAATATTCCTCCGGAACTCTCTTTTACTTGTAAGCCAAGAAAATATGACAATTCTCCTATCATGGACATCTCAAACTCTATTTGCATAGAGTTAGAAAACCACTGAACAGAGAAATCATTATTACAGCCAAAAATAATGTCATCTACATAAATCAAAACAACTAGTAAATCATCACCTTTAGTTTTTATGTAGAGATTGTTATCAACAATACCTTTCTTGAATCCTTTGTCTTGTAAAAATTTGTCGAGTCTATAATACCAAGCTCATGGTGCTTGTTTCAGTCCATATAAAGCCTTCTTCAGCTTGCAGACATAATCAGGGTTATCTGTCAATGAGAATCCTTCAGGTTGCTCCATATATACTTCTTCCTCTAGATATCCATTAAGAAATGTTGATTTAACATCCATCTGATACACTTTAAAGTTCTTATGACATGAATATGCAAGAAACATTCGGATGGCTTCCAATCATGCCACTGGTGCAAAAGTTTCATCAAAGTCCTAACCTTCAACTTGTGCATACTGTAACACCCTATTTCCACCAAATTGTAAATATAACTGAACTGGCCAAGGACTATGGAAAAACTTATAAATATGAATATGTGATGTAAATGGACCTGCAGAAAGAGGTCAATGAATGTAAATGACAGTTTGAATT
>SNQJ01S0002289.1:370678-388770 GCA_010110895.2 Picea sitchensis
CATTGTGCAGGACGCGTGTCAGAGGATCCCGTAGAGTCGTGGATCGGGAAATCGGAGTTCTCGAGGCCATGAGAACCAGGACATCATAAGTCCCGAAACCCCGAGAATCAATCTGGGCCGTCCGTCTGCGAGGACAGGTGGCAAAGGATCGGACGTCATCGGAGTTTTGTTCATCGGAGTTTCGATGGTAAGGAAATTGTGCAATAGGAAATCGCGATCCGTGATTTCCCGATGAGATCTGAGCCGTTCATGACGAGGACGCGTGTCAGAGGATCCCGAGGGCCCGGGGTTCGGCATTTCGGGATTCTCGATGGCGAGAAAATCACATCCGGAGAACTCGCGAACCCCGAAAGCCCGACGTAATTAACTTAACACTTAAACCTTCTTCAAGGATTAATTAATGACTGTTTAAGTAACACTTGATTATATCGCGGAATCGGAGATCGCGGATTCGGGGTTCAGTATGGGCCAAATCTTTGTTGTGGGAAGACCTGAATCCCAACAGGGTGTTACAAGGCCACAATCACGGGGGCCGGTCATATAGACCCAGGTATAGCCAGTAGGGGCTAGCCCTTAGAGATGGAGCTCCTCGAAATATCGGGGATCGGGAGTCTGTGAGGACAGAGGTTTGTGACGACTAAAGTCGCGAAATCTCGAAACCCCGATGAGAAGTTGTCATAGAGGAACAGGTCGTATAGACCAAAGGCTTAACCAAGCGGGGCTGAGGCAAACCAGGGGCGCATCGAAAACTCGTTCCATCGGAGATCGGGGATTCTAGAGGACGGGGACCCTCGACACCGCAACCTCCGAAACCCCGAATCCCGATATTGAACCAGGGATGGGCATTTTGCAACTGTAGGTTTCTGGAGATTTCTCATTAGTGGGAGATCAATCCAAAAAAAATTTAAAACTACGATAGTGGGTGTGTTACACATACCCTTTACAGACCAATCTGGCTTTATTTCTAACAACTTGTCCTTTTTCATTCATTTTATTTTTGAACACCCACTTGGAACCTATTACATTATTGTCTTCAGGTCTAGGAACAAGCTCTCAAGTATTGTTCTTCTCAATATGATCAAGCTCTTCATTCATAGCTCTAATCCAATCATCATGTTGGCTGGATTCATAAAAAAAATTAGGTTCAGTCATAGATAAAAAGGCAACATGAGATTGTTCTGAGTCTTTAATCAATTTCCTTCTTGTCTGAACTCCTTTATTTATATCTCCAATTATCTGATTTTCAAAATGATTCTTTCTAACAGTTCTGAGAGGTGAGTTTGTCTCTTTCTGCTGATTTATGTCAGCCTGAGTATTTGTATCTTCATCTAATTCAGATTCTTCTCTTTTTGATCCTTGGACCTATTCATCCTCATCTTCAACTATATATTTTGTGTTTGGTTCAACACTGCTTACATTTCTAATCGGGATTTCTTCGTCAACTTTTATGTCTATACAATCAACCAGTTTATGCAGCCTCTTATTGTAACATCTATACCCTTTACTGTTTGTAGCATAACCCAAGAAGATACCTTCATCAGCCCTGTCATCATATTTGCCAATATTTTCAACATTATTCGTAATATAACATTTACTCCCAAAGACTTTAAAATGCTTGATTGAAGCAGGTCTTCCAAACCATAGTTCATAAGGAGTCTTGTCACTGTGTGGTCTGAGATGTTCTTTGTTAAGGATATGAACAACTGTATGAATTTCTTCCACCCAATATGTCTAAGCAATATTTTTTTCATTCATCATTGATCTTTCCATTTGTTGTACTAATTCATTCTGCCTCTCAACAACTCCATTTTGTTGTGGATTCCTTGGGATTGTGACTTGTCTTTTGATCCCATGTTTATCATAGAACTCTTTGAAGTTCCATGAGCTAAACTCTCCTCCTCTATCAGACCTTACTGCCTTCAATCTTTTTCTTGTTTGATTCTCGGTCAGAGCCTTAAACACTTTGAATTTTTCTAATGCTTCAGATTTTTCTTTCAGAAAGGAAACCCATGTTAGTCTAGAATAATCATCAATAATCAACATAAAATAGTTTTCTTTTCCTATACCTTCTTTTCTTGATGGTCCACATAAATTCATATGTACTAACTGGAGAGGTTTTTCTATTGAAGGAAAGTTTTTAGATTTGAACTATGTCTGAGTAAGCTTTCCTATCTGGCATGGTTTACAAACAGAATCGTATGGCTTTGATATCTTTGGAAGATCCTTTACCGCCCAATTGTTTATGAGCTTGATTATATGATCAAAATTTAAGTGTCCAAGTATCCTATGCCATAGCCAACTTTCATCATATTTGCTTAAGTGGCATTCTTCGTTTTCTTCTTTTAACACATAGACATTGTTTTCTGTTCTTATTCCTTTTGCAACCAACTGTCCTGAATTCACAGACTTTATTTTACAATCTTTAAACGTAAAAACCACTTCACATCCTCGATCACATACTTGACTGACACTAAGCAGATTATGTTTCAGACCATCTACAAATAACACATCTTGAGCTTTTCCTTTTCCATTACTCGGACTTACCATTCCTTTACCTTTTCTTTTTCCTGGTGCATCGTTTCCAAAAATTACATTTCCTGATTTGTTTTCACTTAGAGTTAGAAACTTACTTTTGTCTCCAGTCATATGTTTGGAACATCCATTGTCAATATACCAGGGATTATTTTGCTTTTGGGCTGATAACACTAATCCACACTTGTCATCTTCTTTCTTCTTCCAAACCTTGAAATTTTCAGCAATGGACTTCAAATCCAGCTTATAATTTCTTAAGCGACAATCTGTGGCTTTATGTCCATAGTTATGACAGACATAACATTATGGTTCACTAAATAACAGAATGTAACGATTGTTATGCTCATAACTGTTATTATGTTTGTTGCTTAGTTGTCTCAATCTTTGTTGTGGTAGATAATTATTCCTTGAATAACTTGTTTGCTCATATCTACATCTTAAAGAACAAGTTATAGCTTTGTGACCAAAGTTAGAACAGAAAAAACAATATCCATAGAAAATACTTTTTTACCCGGGAAAAGACTGTCTTCTCTGAGTGGATCGATTTCTTTCATGTTGATAGTTTATCTGATCAGTTCTGGTACCTTTTCCTTCATTCCTTCTTGGTGGCTGATTTTCTTTCTTTGTTTTTGCAGAATGGTTGTTGTCAATGATTGTAGATTTAACAAACTTGATGTGTTCCATATTATTTGGATGATCACTACTTGATCCTTCTTCATACCCCAAGCCAGCTTTCAACTTTGGATTCCTTTGTTGATTTAGAATGGAAGTTAGTTCTTCTGAGGCTTTAATACTTGGCAGGTTTTGGTGATATAATACCTTAAACTTCTCCATTTCCTTTTTGGTTTTTACTATCTCTTCTTCTAAGGCTTCACACCTCGCTTTCTTCTCTGGCAACTGTTGTTTCAGTATGTCTTCTATTTTCTTTGCCTCTTCTAACTCCACTTTTAGTAGAGAAAAGTTTTCATCAGGTTTTTCACCATTCATTTTAAACTGCATCAACAACTGTTTTTGTTTTCTCTTCTTACATCCGAGTCTGTCAATTTCTTCCAAAGAACTGATTAATTCACCTTCCATATCCACCACAGCTTCTTCATCATCCATTTCACCTCCTGTGCGTTCATCATCAAGATCTCCCATATCCATAAGCATAAAATCATTCACTTTGTTTTCACATGATGAATCACTATCTATGTCTTCTGAGGAATTGTCATTGTTTGCACACAAACTTTTCTTTTTACTATATTTCTTGAATTTGTACTTCTTTTCATCATCAGAGTTCTGGTCCTTTTTCTGGTGGGGACACTTAGATGCAAAATGACCTATCTTACCACAGTTAAAGCATTTGAAGGGAAGCTTTCCTTGAAACTTTCTTGATCCTTCTCACAAATTTTGCCTCAATATCATCTAAATCTGAATCAGCATTCTTGTCTGCTTTAAAAGATGCTTCTCTAGTAATGGATTTATCTTTGCTAATTCTCATTTCATATGCAGTTAGTGTTCCTAGGAGTTGATCAATGGACAGGGTCTTAAGATCATTTAGTTCTTCTATTGCAGAGACTTTTGGATTAAATTTATAAAGTAGAGATCTTAAAATCTTCTGAACCAAAAATGATTCTTCAATCTTCTCACCAAGACCCTTCATAGCATTCACAAGTTCTTCAACTCTTAAAAAATACTTGCTAACTGTTTCATCTTCATTCATTTTTAGTTGTTCAAACTTCAATCTATATGTTTGAAGTTTGGCATTTTTTACTTTCTCATTTCCTTCATAGCTACTAACAAGTTTATCCCACATAGCTTTAGCAGTTTCAAGATGCATCACCTTTACAAACTCAGCTTCATCAAGTCCATTCAAGATAGCATTCATTCCCTTAGCATTAAAGCTAAACTCTAACTTATCATCCTTGGAGGCTAGCACAACAGGCTTTGTATATCTAGTCTCTACTACATGCACCTAAGGCCATTAAGTATGTTCTCATTCTAACCTTCCAGAAGGCAAAATTTGTTCCATCAAACAGAGGAGCCTTAGTGGCTAAAGTCCCTTCATGACTTGTCATGTTTAAGCTTACAGATCTACCTTTGTATAAAAGGAACCCGCTCTGATACAAATTGTTGAAATTACTAAGACAACTGAGAGGGGGGTGAATCAGTTGTTACTGTGCTTAAACAATCTTAAGTCAATTAAACCATTTTTAATCTTTCTCCAAGTGAGGTCATCAATATTATACAACATATGAACAACATAAATAATGAGCATCAGTCACACATAAGATATACACAGAGACAAATTTTCACGAGGAAACCCATAAAGGGAGAAAACCTCTTCTTCTTCGAAATGAGGTAGTCTTTTAAGTTATGTACATCATCTATAGTTGAGCACCAACTCAATGTGAGGCTACTACCTCTGTTTTACAAGCTCCAACTTGTTTGAGAGCACCAACTCTCTGGTTTCTCTAGCACCCACTAGAAGGAAGCACCAACTTCCTGAGTGTTCCAGCACTGACTGGATGGAAGCACCTACTTCCACTTATACAAGCACCAACTTGCATACAAAAAACTCTGTGTTTTCCCAAGCACCACCCTGCCACCCTATTTTCTAGCCACAACTAGATGGAAGCTACAGCTCCCAATATTCAAGCATCAACTTGAATATCAGAGGACCACAGTCCTCCCTAGCACCACCCTACCTCCCTGATTATAAATAAATGACTGAATAACCAACAATACAGATATATCAATTCTTACCACTTCTTCACTGTTCTGTTATTCCTTCTGCTCTTCATACTTAGCTTGACTTGCTATCTCTTTCTTTCTGTTCTTTCTTTGTCCTTCTCATGCTTCTTTGATATGTGCACATTCTTATCTCTTCACCTTTTCTATTCTGTTCAGCTTCTGTTCCTTATCTCTGAGCTTTCTTCAAACTGCGCATACTGTAATTTTACCCTTCTACAGTTCAACTCATTTTTCAGTCAGAACAGCCAAACTTACACAATCGTTGCATCTCTCCTTTTATACACACTAGCCTCATCAGTTACACCTCGAATCTCCTTGGGCAAAGACAAAAACATCTCAGCAACTGAATCGCCAACCGATCAAGAACCATGATTCGATTTTATGCTAACTAAATCGTAATTGAACAGTTAATCGTAGAGATAAACGATGACCCTTCGATCATATTCCTGATTAACCTGCATCGTTGTATTACTAATGATGGATCTCGCGCCTACTCCATATGCCCACTTGATGTGACCATGGGCCTAATCAGAATGCCTTTCGCATTTCGGCAATCCTGTGTCGAAGGGTCTCGATACTCCAAGTTGAGATCGCCGAAAAAGAGCTTAGCTCCGCTAGCTCCACCTTCTCATATGATCACCAACGGTGACCACAGCCTACACAAAAAGGCGTTTTCGCATTTCACATTTCGGCAATCCAGAGGTGAAGAGTCTTGACTCTTCATGTTGCGATCTCCGAAAAGGGGCTTAGCTCTGCTAGCTCCTCCCTCTCACATGACCACTGGCGGTGACCTGGCGCTTATCCACAAAACGCTTCGTAATTCGCAAATTCGGGAATCCTATGGTGAAGAGTCTCAACTCTTCATGTTGCGATCGTCGAAATGGAGCTTAGCTCTGCTAGCTCCTTCCCCTCACGTGACCACCAATAGTGACCACAAGCTGGTTTCCCTGTTATGGCAGAACAGGTGGTGAAACAAGTGACGGAACATAATCATTACATTGTTTCAAAGTTTTTAAAGTGTTTCAAAGTTTTTAAAGTAATATATACAAACTCTCTTTTATTTACAAAAACAAAATATTAAATACTCAATAAATTTGGAAAAATAACATTTTATAATGTTAAACTTTAAATAAATAATTTATAAGGTAATATTTCATAATGTTAAATTTTAAATAATAATTTATAAGCTATAATAGTTGTTCACCTACTAAACACAAAAGTTGCTTAATAAAAGTTAATATTAATAGAGGATTAATAAAAATTACTTATACAACCTCCTTTTATTTTATTTTAATATTGTATATAGTTAATAATTATAGAGTTAAAAAGATCATATTTAAATAAGGTATTCATTATATGAATATAGCAATGTTGAAAAAGAATGTAAGATATTATTTTTTTTTATTTTTTTTTAAATGAAATGTGTGTAAATAATAAACAATGAATAACAAAAATAATTAAATATTGCGTGTTTGTTTTTTTTATGAAATTGTTAAAATGTGAATATTAGGATAGGAACAAAATGTATATAGGGGATTGGATGGAATGGAGATACATGCATCGATCTTCTTTTTTCACATTAAATTGCGTTGTCTTCGAAAAAGCTAATAATGCACAATTGAGTAAATATTCATGAGAACACAAGGTTAAGATGTACTTCTATGTGAACTTGGAGAAATATAGTTAAAAAGAAAGTTATAGACATTCATGGTTATGCATAAGAACATTTCCAAATTTTTTTTATCTAACTCAATAGTTGTAGGTATATCAACTACCATATAGATTTCCAAAACTATCCATTGATTTGAATAACTAGAATCAATCACTTGTAGGTATATCAACAATTATATTCTTTATTTGATTTCTAGAATTATTTGTTGATTTGACGTACTAGATATGCATGACCATTGCATTCATAAATTCTAGACACTGATGTGTATAATTCCACCTCACATCTTGACACATCATTTCTGCTCTAAACAACCATATCATTATGTATGTACTCTTTAACATAGTCATGCTAAGAGACATTTCACTATAGTAATTTCCAACTCAAGTAATTTACAAAAAAGTAAATGCCAACATTTTGATTTCCCAACAATAAAATTCAAATTCCTTTATTAAAAAAGTACACATTTCTTAAATATTAAAAATATGTTTTTCTAACGCTTATATGGCTAGATTTACGTGTCAATAGGAATTTATTCAATGTTTATACTAAATAAATCACATTCTTGTGTGCCAACCAATATGTGAGCTCAACTTTGGATGGTTATTGGAAAATTGGCTATGGAATCCATACATGTTTTTATTGATATAAATAAAGTACATGATATCTTCAATTTTCTTCTTCTGCATTAAATTGCGTTATAATGCAATTCGGTTATAATGCAATTCGGTACGTGTAATTTCTCATTAATCTTCTTTTAAATTAAATTGCATTTTAGTGCAGTTTGGTACGTGTGTGAGATTTCGGCGTCATAGTTTTTTTTCCACGAGAAAGTTTCTCGTTTATATTCATCAGTATATAAACATTTTACATAGCAGCCATTACAAAATTCATCCCGGAGACTCAGCAGGGTTCGACCACAAGACCTCCTCCCAACTCTTGGAGAAAGGTACCGTCTTACCGTCTGAGCTATCTCACGGGACTGGCGCCATAGTTATACATAGCAACAAGCGTCTTAGAATAATATGCATTTAATGAAACAATATATGGTTTATAATAAAGTTTGATGGGTCCATCATGCCAAAAACGAATGCAACATAAATCAAGTACATGTCGAATATGATGGATGGTAGGTCAAGAACATTAGCAATGGCGGACCTTCCTTACCAAACCAGAGTCTTCTGGCAGACCAACTTTTTCCAGACATGAGACAGTGACTTAGAAGGAGTATAGGAGATACTATATTTTTGATTAGGTGGGGTATGGATGTTCTAGTCATGGACTGATTATCCCTCTGTCTTTTTTGTCCCCCTGACGACCTTTCCTTCAGCCTTTGTCTGTTTGTTTGTGAGTTTTCCGATAACACTTGAGTTATTTTTCCTTTTTGGGTACTGAACTCAACTTGGTGGACCTTCCTTACCAAACTAGAGTCCTCTGGCGGACCATCATTTCCCAGACTTGAGACAGTGACTTAGAAGGAGTATAGGAGTTAATATTTTCATTATAAGGTGGCGTATGGATGGACTAGTCATGGAATGATTATCCCTCTATTATAGCCTTTGTCTGTTTGTTTGTGAGTTTTTCGATAGCACATTGTTTATTCTTCATTTTTGGGTACTGAACTCAGTCAGGTTACTGGACATTGTCCGTTGGCTATCTAGTGAATGTTCACTGAGAGGTCTATTGATCATTAAATTTCTAACTGGGGAGTTAACCTTTCTTGCGTGGTTCAAAGCAACGTTTGACCCTATGGACTCCGGAAAGAACGTTGACATCCTTAAAGACATCAACTCACTAATGAACTCGTCGGATGAAGTTGAGTGGTTCAGGGAAGGAGTCTTCAAAAATGAAGACAATGCAGGAAAATACCCTGTCCTTTCCTCTAGAATGATTGCCTCTTTATCCCATCCTTCTGGCGTTTTTGATGCCTACTCAGGCCCCTTACCAGGCCTCGCCTCGAATCCTTCTACTCTACACACTAACTATCCTGAAGTTGGTTCACCGATTACTTGTCCACAACAGACCTCAAGTCTTCTTGATCCGGGTTCTCACCTTAGAAGAGGAGTCCAGAAGGATTCAACGATTGTCAAACCAAACAACACACTTTTAAAATCAAGTCAGAATGGGATCCTGAAACGAGTTTGGAGGATGGTTTTAGGGGATTATGTGGGCCTCGAAGAAACTTGCAAAATGGCCTTGTGTGGAATGGTAGGCCGTCTAGCCTATTCATACCTAGCGCATAGACCTGTCGCGGATTGGGTACTTCAGAACTGGGTTCCTATCCTTGGGTATGCTCCTGAGATACTTCACCTCACAAAAGGTTGGATGGGCTTCATCTGCAAATCCCCGGAGGATGTCTCTCTTCTACTGAACAAGTTTTGGGTTCTGGGTAGGAGTAGTCTTATGCTTAAAAGGTGGAGGGTAGCATTTGACCCATTAACTGAGCAATTCCAAAACAAACATCTCTAGGTCCTCTTATCGGGACTGCCTATACACTTCTGGAATGAAGGGGCATTCAAGGCCATAGGGAATGCTTTGGGGCATTTCATTGCTCTGGATACATTGTCTTTAACAAACTCCTCAAGGAAAATGGGAAGAATTTTTTGTGTAAATAAATATTCATGAGGGACTCTTGGAAGTTTTGGATATTGAATGGTGAGGGAGGCACATTAAACAAAGATTAGACTATCAGGGTATCCCCTTCATATGTAGCTGGTGTCACTGTACAGGCCACCTCCGAAGAGATTGCAGTGGAAAGGTGAATGAAGAAAAGTCAGAAAATACCCTAGTACAGGAAGATCCTCCAGATTATATGATGGAGGGGGATTCTCTGGGTGATATACCCGTCCTCATCCCATCAGGAACAGGGTCACCCGCGGAGACCATGGACTCACTGTTGAGTAAGTTATATTTCTTCTACCCTTCACTTTATTCTTCATTATCTATGTGGGAAAAACAAGCCTTGGATAACTCGGGTTGGCTGACCTGTTCTAAGACTGTCGACAACACTTTTATGGGAGGATTTTTAGACTCTTCTACTTCTGTTAGGGATACTTTGACTCATGAACAGGTAGTGGATAAGCTCCCCGTTCATGCTTCTGGTTTTACTATTGGCACAGGCTCGAATCCATCATCCCGCCCCTCCACTACTCCTCCCCTGCCTATCAACAATTTTTATACTGGTTCGGGTTCGTCTCCTTCCTCTCGCCCTTCCTCATACCCTTTGCCTCGAAACAAACATATGGCCTTATCAAGGGCTTCAGAACCCTCTCCCTCTTCTTCTCGTCCAGAGGTTACTGAAAGGTTATAAGATTATTTCTAAAATTATAGCGAATCAGATTAAACCTTTTCTCTCTGATGCAATCTCCATTGAACATATGGGTTTTCTTAAAAGTAGGCATATTCAAGATGCAATTAGCATAGCCCATAAGAGCCTACATAGTATTAAAAAAAAAAAACTGAAATCCCTTGTCCTAAAATTGGATTTAAGGAAAGTGTACAATTGTATTGACTGGGACCTTCTTAGAATGATCCTTCTCAAAGTTGGATTGGGGCTACATATGACAAATTGGATAATGGTATGTGTCACATCATCCTCATTTGTTGTTCTAATCAATGGGGAGGCTACAAACTTTTTCAGAAGCAGAAGGGGAGTTAGACAAGGTTGTCCTTTATCACCTTTCCTATTCATCCTGGTGATACAAGGGCTTAGTCTATTACTGAAGCATAGTTTTGAGGAAGGGCTTATATCAGGGATTAAGGTTTCCAGATTGAACATAATCATACATCTCCTATTTGTGGACGATGTCCTCATTTTATCAAAGGCCAGCATGGTTGAATGGCAAGTGATCGACAGTCTTGTCAGCTGTTTCTGCAAAGCCTCGGGGCTCTCGGTGAATCTAACTAAATCCACAGTCCATTTCGAAGTACTATCAGACTTGGAGCTGATTTCCTTCAAAACATTGTTGCCCTACACATTTACTGATCTTTCTCTAGGTTTCTGTTATTTGGGATACTTCTTGAAGACCGAAGCTCAGCGCGCAACAGACTGGGACTGGTTGGTTAATAAAGTCACAAAAAAGATAAATTTATGGTGCAACAGATGGCTATCACTGGGGGGGAGATACATTTTGGTAAAAACTGTTCTGGAAGGACAATCGGTATGTTGGATGTCTATGGAAGCTTTGCCCCGAATGGTTTTAAATAGAATTAGGAAATTTATGTTTCAATTTCTGTGGTCTTGTCATTCGGATGCTCAACACTATCACCTTTGTAGATGGGAGGTTCTCTCTAGACCGAAAAAGATCGGGGGTTGGGGCTTTCATAATATCAATATTTTCAATCTGGCTCTGAATGCTATTACACTTTGGAGGGTATTAACCCAGACTAGTATCTGACAGAAGGTTATCAGAGAAAAATATTTACACAATGCTACTATCATTAACTGGATTAGGCAGCTTTCCCATCATTGCTCTTCAGCATCGAGAATTTGGACAAGCCTCAATCGCGTGCTACCAGTCATCAACCATTGGCTCGACTGGTGTCCTGGAGCAGGATACCTTATTACTGTCGGCCGCGACAGGATATTGGGCATGGGAGAAAGATCGATCCTCACTGATGAGCTCTTAAATGTACTAAAGTAGAAGAACGTATCCACGTTGTCACAAGCTTCATTGGCGAGCGATCCCGTTACCTTCGCGACAGTTTGGAGAAGTAGCGAAGAATTGGGGCTATTCCACACTCAGGCCAGCGCGTGGAACAATTATACAATGGAACTCAGACAAGTCAGAATAACCCTCTAGGAAGGTGCAGAAGACAAGCTATTGTGGAATTGAGGTGACTCGTCTGGAAATATCTCGGTCAGAAACTGTTACAATGCCTTTTTGTCTACTCGGCATTACCGATCAGGAGAGGGTGGAAGGCTAGTCTTTGGAAATGGAGAATCCAGTTAAAAATTATACTATTTTTATGGCTGGCCATCGAGTATAGAATTCTAACGTGGGACTCTTTACAAAAAAAGGGGTGGTTGGGACTGAGCATGTGCCATATGTGCAGAGCAACCACCGAAGATAATGCCCATTTATTCATCCACTATCCATTTACGTAGGCGGCCTGGTCAAATGTTTTATCCTCACTGAATCTGAATTGTACATGGAGTGGCCAAAATATAAACGAGTGTATAGAGTCGTGGATGCGGAACAAAGTTGTTACAAAAAAACTTCTCGTTTTACTGAGTTGGTTCCTTTGGCAAGAGCGGAATAAAACATTGTTCGAAGGGAAGGCACCATCAGTCGGAACTGCAATCTACAGGACTTTAAGTTTTCTCACTAAACATTCAACAAAGTTTAAATCACAAGCAATAAGGTCGAGTCCAAATTTCCGAATAAATGGGTTTACCATGGCATTTTTTGATGGGGCATCCATAGCCGGGGGATCAAATTGTGGGGCAGGGGGATCACCGAAAAGAACAAATGATCCAGATATTATATGGATATTCAATTGTGGTGAAGGATCTAATACAAAAGCTAAATTAGTTGGAGCGAGGGCTACATTTGCTATGGCAAAATTACTGGATATTCACCATATTCAGATTTTTGGGGATTCCAAAGTAGTCATTGAATGGCTGGAACAAAAATGCAATCTCCATGTTGTCAATATAGAAGGCTAAAAGCGTAGTACTCAGGATTTGGCAACATCATTTCAAGGCACCAGCTATCAACATATCTTTAGGGAATCGAATGAGGAGGCTAACAAATTATCAAAACAAGCTCTCCTGGCGCCAAAAGGAAGATTAATCTACTTCAACTGGGATGGTGAAGTAGAGGGCTCTCCTCAGTTTTTAAAAAATTTCTAACAGGCTTTCTCCCCTTTTTAATGGACAAGACTGATATGATTGGGGTGGGATGAGACTACAATCTCCATTTTTGGGTTCAAAGATTTGTTTTCATTTATTGGTTCTTGGTTGGTTATTGGTTGGTTCTTCAACCATATTGTTTTTATGTTGTCCCTGCTTTATGGAAGTTGATATAGAGAATTAGGGAGAGTGATGAATGGCTATTATTCAAGAAAGTTTATTCCATGGATCACTGGCCGATCGATGTAAAAAAAAATATTATTAATATAATTTTGTGTGATTTTTCTTTTGGAAAAAAAAGTACATGTCGAACACCAAACACATAAAGTTGCAATTAATTTGAAACTTCGAACTACGTGAAGGTTGCAGAATTTTGTACTTTATAATTAATTTGAAACTTCGAACTACGTGAAGGTTGCAGAATTTTGTACTTTACAATTAATTTGAAATCTTGAAGCACGTGAAGGCTGCAATAAAACTATAAAGTTATTGATCGATCAAAAGTTAGAAAAATACTATTTTTATTATATTAAAAAATAAAAATTTCAATTTTCTATGTTCAACGTTAGAATTTACACAAAATTTTGAGGTCAAAACAAAACTAATGTAAAAGTCAATGAAAACTCAATACTATATATTGTTGGAGGCAGTATAATAATAATTCCATACATTTTAGATTAGTGTTTTATTTAAAAAATTAAGTTTAATTTTATATTTGCATTCATTTATCTTTTCATGTTTTTAATAATGATGATGATGATTAATGTCTTTAATAATGATGATGATTGATGATGATGATGATGATTAATGTTTTTAATAATGATGATGATGATGATTAATGTCTATGATGATGATGATTAATGTCTATCAAACCTTAAGAAAGGTAAGGGATTACTTGGATTTCTTTAGGATTTTGTTTCAGTGCTAAAAAAGCACTAAGAGAAGCATTCCAAGATCACCACAGTTTTGACAATTTAGAAGGTTAGGAAAGTCGGTATTATGACATATATTTTGAAATTGTGATCTAATTTGGGTATAAGTAGAGCACTTTAAGAGAATTTGTTTTCATCTTCAACCCTTTTAGTGTCACAAAGATGAGAGATTCTTTCATCCCACGATGTTTTGGGAATTATTCAACACCTAGTTTCACTATGGAATTCGTGAGAATTTGTTCTTATTTTAGAAATGTTGATTTTCTTCTTTGCACTAGTCACGGGAGATACTTTGATCTTTTAGATTAAGCTTAACTGTCTTCTTATAGTATCTTTATTTTATTTTATCTTCTAATTCTTTATTACACCACAAATCTTCTTAAAATTTAAATCAAATATTATTTATCTTTAATATTATTTTCTATTTTAAATATTTTTAAATTAATTTAATAATAATTAAAAAATTATAATCTTTTTAAAATAATTATAAGGAATTAAAATTATAATTAAAAACTCTTAAAAACAACATCTTCATTTTTGCTTGCTAGTAATTCAATGAACACTTTTATTCAATAAAACATGTGTCATTGATGTAGCATCATATATTACCGAATGTATTATGATTATACTTCTTGTGACTTATACGATAATATGCAAACAAAGGTATTGTTCCTAATTTTCAAAGAATGAAGATTAATGCAACCAAGTGGTTGAAATTGTTTTTTTTAAATGATGTTTTCACTCTTTTCAGTGAGAGTCGAATACCTTTACAAGTTAAGAAACTCGTGATTGAAATCAATTTTGTAAATTATGTTTTTGTCATGGATAATTTTAAGGATGGAAATTTATTTTAAAATGTAGAAACTTTGGCGAATCTTACTAATTCTTTATATGCCAACTATAAAATGTTTGGTGATATTTTTGTAAAAATGTTCAAATTTCTAAGGATTTTATATAGTTTGTATAAAATTTGGGCGATTTTTAAGGTAAAAAAAAATTATCTTATAGAATTAGGGCGAATCATTTTTAGAATGACGAATATTTTTTAGGAAAAAACCATGGAAAATTAGCCCATGAGTGAAATTTAACCCCTAAAATCACCCCTGGTTCTTGTTTTTTCCACATACCTTATTTCATAGATTCAATGAAACAATAAACCTTAGCTTTTTAAGTGTAATTATCTAACTTCTTCTCCCCATATATATATATATATAGATAGATAGATAGATAGATAGATAGATAGATAGATAGATATAGATATAGATATTTCCTTCCTATTTAGGAGTACTTCTTAAAAGAATTAAGATTCGATATTTAAACATTCAACATTTTTTAATGAAAGATTAATTTCATAAAATTTGCTCTTCTTTCCCAAATTTTTAGATGGAAATTTCAAAAGATTATGTGAGAATGGAATCCATGACCTCCCGTGATTTATCCCATAAGTGAGTTATCTCTTGGAACTTTCTCTCTATATAAAAAGTGTGTAAGTTGTTATTCCTTGAGACTTGTTATATATATAGTCTCTATATACATAGAGATGTGTGTGTAATTGTTTTCTATTTATTTATTTTCCATGAAATACATATCTTAGGAAACCCAATGGGCACTTCCCTTCATTCTGAGAATGGAACCTAAGGTAAACCAGATTTTTTAGGACTTAAGGACAATATAACAATATACACATTAAGAACTCAACATGTGACTTGCGAGAATTGGTCATTATTAGGGATGATAACACTCCTTTCAATTGCCCGAGCTAAACCCAATTCCTCTCTCTCTCTCTCTCTCTCTCTCTCTCTCTCTCTCACACACACACACACACACACACACACACACACACACACACAGTGCATGTGTGTGTACATATTTAGTGTGCATATATATGTGTGTATGTACACACACACATATACAATGTATGATTGCATCCAAAGAGATTATAATAAATGATCTAATGAACCATGTAAATATAAGTAGGATAAAATCCCACCGCCATTGCCTTCTATTAAAAAGCCTCAAAGGTTAGTTCAAGTGGTCATGAACCAAACATGAGATCCCCCCCTCCCCCTGGAAGCAGGGAAGGTCACATGCTCAACTCTTTTGATCCCATTGGGGTTAAGCCACATAATCAGGGACAACAATTTTCCCTATTCACCACCTCTCAATGATGGTGAAGTCTCTAGGGGTTTATTGTTCATGGTTACACACACACACACACACACACACACACACACACACACACACTAATGAAAATCTTGTGGCATTCCCCCCTTTTCCCTGGAATATCTTAAGGGAGGGGTGTTGTTAACCCCAAGGGAGTTGACTAGATTTGGACATATGACCTATGGTCTCCCCATCAATGACATGCCTTGAGCAAAGGGTTCAATTGATTGAGTTATCCCCTGGGGATATATATATATATATACACACACACATAAACTATTTTTAAGGTCACCAAGTTAGTGTTTGATACCCCCTTGTTTGTGGGACAAGGGACCCTCTTCGTGAAATGATTTGATTGCTAAAGTCTATGGAGGTGTACATACCCTACCCTCCTTTGGATTTGAATTTGTGACCTCGAAGGAGGAAACACATTGTCCCATCACAACATGCTTTGGGTAGAGGATTCAACCAATTGAGCTAGCTATATATATATATAGACACACACACACACACACACAAGAGTGTGATGATTAAGTTGAAAACCCTAAAATTGGGTATACCTATAAGGACAATTTTTTTATTGTCATATTCTAAAATTTATGGGTTGGACAATTTGGTCAATGTTAACATTGATAGTCTCCAAGTCTAAAAAACATTCAAAATAGGCAAAGTTGTTCAATTTCAACACTAGCTGGGATGGGTGACCTTCCAAAAAATCTTAGTTATTGAGTGCAAGTCCCATAGGTGATCATTGGCACTTGATTCATTTCACTAGTTTCAATCCCACCTTGTCACTCTTGTGAAGATCAATTGCAATAAGTGCTACGTGGACTATTCAAGCTCATGAGAAATTGAGCATTAGTGAATAAGTTGAGTATTAAATACTCCATGTAGTGAATCTTCATAAAGTTGGTCCACAAAATCCCTCTACATGCTTCAATAAAAAAAAAGGAGCTCTAAATGAATGAGTCATAAGGTATAATATTGGCTAAGATTTTACTAATATAAATAAACATTTTGGACTATGGGGAAAATCTATATGGTTAAGTGTGATGAAGCAAAATCATACTATGATTGGCGACCTTTGTGAAAAATCTTAGTTAGCGAGTGTAATTTTTAATGGTGACGATCGACACTATGCAATTACTTTCACTAGTTACAATCCCACTTCTTCATCTTTGTGAGCAACACTTGATGCAATAATCACTAAGTGGACTATTGAAGCTCATGAGAAATTGTTCATTGATGAATGACACTTATAGGATATGGGTCATAGTAATGAATTAAGTTTTAAACATTGTATGCATTTGATCTTGAAAATAATATTTTATAATATTAAACCATCAAATTGTTCAATTTCAATATTAGTTGGGATGGGTGACCTCCAAAGAAGTCTTAGTTATTTAGTGCAAGTCCCATAGGTGATTATTGACCCTTGATTCATTTCATTAGTTTCAATCCCACTTTTTCACTCTCATGAGGATCAATTGCAATAAGTGTTGCATGGACTATTCAAGCTCATGAGAAATTGAGCATTAATGAATGAGTTGTGTATTAAATACTCCATGTAGTGAATCTTCATAAAGTTGGTCCACAACAACCCTCTACATGCTTCAATGCAAATAAAGGAGCTCTAAAATGAATTATTCATAAGGTACAATACTTGCTAAGATTTTACTAATATAGATAAATACGCTTGACTATGAGGAAAATCTCTATGATTAATTGTGTTTGAAGCAAAATCATACTATGATTGGTGACCTTTGTGAAAAATTTTAGTTACCGAGTGCAATTCTTAAAGATGACGATTAACACTATGCAATTAGTTTCACAAGTTACAATCCAACTTCTTTATGAACAACACTTAATACAATAATCACTAAATAAACTATTCAAACTGATAAAAAATTGGTCATTAATGAATAACACTTATAAAATATGGATGAATGTAAATAAATTAAGTTTTAAACATTATATACATTTGATCTTGAAAAATAAGATTTTATAACATGTAACCATTAAGAACTCTTACATGTTTAAATAAAAAGAAAGAAAGTTTTAATTCATAAAATATATTATTTTTTTTTATTTTTTTTAATAAAATAACAAACTAATTGAGTTTGAATGCGTGAAAAAACCTTATATTTAAATATACTTAAACCAAATTAGCTTTCTTCAAAAATGTCAAAAAAATATTATATATATA
>SNQJ01S0002289.1:395460-410253 GCA_010110895.2 Picea sitchensis
AAAAAAAAAAAAAAAAAAAAAATTTCTTTGTCTCCCTCCAATTGGTTTGATTTCAATAATACATTTTTTTTTGTTTTAAACCCTATTTTTTAATTCAAAAATTCCATATTATATTGTATTTATTAAAATCCAACAATATAAACAACATTTATTTATAGAGATTGTTATAATAAATCAACTCTTGGGTTTAAAATGATTTTGATTTACTCAGAGACAATGTAAACAATATTTGATGATAGGGATTATTATAATAAATGAACCCCTTAACTAAGATGATTATGATTTGCTCTAACTTAAGGAGACATCATAAGATGATTATGATTTGCTCTAACTTAAGGAGACATCATAGAGAGAACAAGACTATCACAATTAATTGAAACACATAAACTAGAGATTGTTTTGTTATAGGAGATAATGGGTAAAGGAGATTTGTTAATTAGTATCCTTAGAAAAGTTTCGAAGGAATGGGAATTAATTGATGTGGATTCCATTTGAATATTAGATGGCTTAATAATTTTGTGGTGTATAGGTATTTGTCTAGAATATTCTTTTGTTGCTTGCGTAATTAGGTTTATGCATGAAATTCACAATCAAATGATCAAGGTTACATATTACTTTGATGAACATGTATGTCCCTTATGAAGGGAAGCAATATTTTTGGGATAGTTTATTTTCTTTTTATCCCATAAGGGAAGTAAGATGGACCTTAGGAGGAGACCTCAATGTCATAGTGAACATAAAGGAAGTATGGGAAAAATTTGACATGGTTGATAGGTTTGATAATTACTACATTCATAATATTCATAATATTGAGGCATCTAGACTAGTAGACATTGAGTCCATTTCACTTAGCCCCATGTGGAGCAACAAGGGGGTCGGTTGATAGGGAGTTTCAAAGCATCTCTATATATTTTTTGTTTATGATGAAATCCTACAAATAATGGAATTGTTTCATTCATGGATAGAGATAAGTGGAACCTCGAATCACATGATCATATTACTTTAGTTAGAGTTATGCAATGTTAAGCTATTCATCCTTTTAAGTCCGATTATGGGTGGCTTGATGAATAAGAGTTTCAAGTTATTATTAAAATTTCTTAGAAATATTATGATAGGAACCTAGAGACATGTTCCTATGAACCGTTTGTTTCTTCAAAGGTGCAGTCTTGTTTTGTTCTAATTTTTTCTTAGAAAATAGCTCTGTTTTGTTCTAATTTTTTCTTAAGAGATGTATCTTCCCTACAAAAATAGGGAAGTGAATGTAAAATTCCAACCTAGTATCTGCATCTCACACAGAATCACTTGAAAAGCCTTAAATTTAATTTATATCATAATTAAAAATCAGTTGTTGAGACCATGAATACAATCCTACATTATTTTCTTAATGTTTCAAAATATGCTTGTAATTTTCTATTAATGAAGCAATAATGCATATTGCATACCGTCTTACATGCAATTTAACCAAGAGGCAGGTAATCTAAAAGTAAAAATTATCCCATCCATTGGGGTTTCCATTCATGCTCTGGTCTGCCTCCCACCCGAATGGCATGTCAAAAAGGGATAAGGGCCAAGTCCTATGCAACTTTGGCAGAACAAACATCCCTCAGGCTCGGCACCTGAGCATAAAGAAGTTTGTGTTATGTGGTGAAACCACACCTTGCGACACATTTCTCAAAACAACTTCCAAAACAGAAAGAAAATAAATATTGCATCAATCTGTGGTATGTGGTGAAACCTCACCTTGAGGCATGTTTCTCAAAAAAACTTCCAAAAAAGAAGAAAATAAATAGTGCATCAAACTACATTAGCTTCAGTTTTGTTCTGGTATGTTAACCTACAGACATGTCGATCAAAATTTTGAGCATGAGATTATCCTCTATTTTTTTTCCTTTTCTTGCATAGTTTGCTTGTCCCTAAATCCCTTTGAGGGTGATGGTAAAATGATAATATTTTTGATAAATTGGAGCATCATTTCCAAGAAAAGGAAATATTGAGAAGATTTATCCTTACCAGTTGGATTAGAAATCCATTATGGAAGCTAGCCTCTGACTCTATCTCATGAGCTATCTGGAAGTTGACAAAAAAAAAGGATAAGATTAGCTTCACATACTACTTCGAAAATTACAAATCAAATTCACTACATAACTCTAATAGAGGGTTCCTTTTTTGGGGTTTATGGGCGAACAAGGGTTAACAAATATGGGATGAATGGCGTACATTTTTGAGTTGGGAAACCTTATGGTGTACGTAACTTGGCAAGACTCATTGGAATCACAGTAACAACTATTTTTCTATCTTCATTGTACAAGGGTTGATCCCTAGAGACAGGATCTACGATGGCCAACCTCTGATGAGAAAGAAAGGAATGGCCCTTAAGGGGAGATCACAATTTGGAGGCGGTGAAAAATACATGTGACAAAGATAAGATTCCATCAATGGTCAATTCTGATAGGCCTTCGACAGATGACAAAGGCCTCCATTCTAATAGACATTCAGTGTAAAAATGCCCTCGAATTTTCATTCTCTGGCCATCTTATTGAAGCTAAAGGGCCACAGACCTGAGATCGCTGAGATCAAAATCCTAAAAGAATGTTGGATGCCACGCCATGCATTTCTGTGAGAACAGTTCTAACAGCCAATGTCGGCAAGAAGTGAGTCAGTGAAGAGAAGACACGTGGAAAGTGAGGATTCGTGATTGTTGATGAATAGGTGGCAATTTTTCATCGGCTTTGGACAGACGACAAAGGTCTCCAAGAGAACCTCCCCTTATATAACACCTTCGATGTAACAAGTTATGGCTTACAAGGTAATTGAAGACACTAAAATACATTTATACAATATTAAAACTTAAAATCCTTAACCTTACCATCTCAATTGGGATTTTGTGGAGACAGAAGACATGTGTTATTCACATTTATTAATGATAATAAATTCCACTATCTTTGGGATGTGCTATTCACATTTATTAATGATAATAAATTCCACTATCTTTGGGATTTAGTGTTAATGAAATACATTTAGTGTTATCTCTGGAGACATTTGATAAAATTGGAAAGATAGAGGGAATATTAACATGGCCCCTACACAAGGATGACACATTTGGTAATGATAATAAATTTCATCACCTTTGGAATTTAGTGATCATAAAATGATAGTAGGTGATGATTGTTCTTAGTGATTGATAGGTTTTTTTTTTTTTTTTTTAATTTGAAGTAATGTCAAGATTAATCTTTCATTTTTGTTAGGGATCTAACCTCCCTAAGGTGATGAATCTTCTCATGTCATCCGTATATGCGCATATACGGAAGTGCACATATACGAAAGGTGCATATACAGATGACGCATATACAGATGACGCATATACAGAAGAAATTTACGATAATCCAAATGCATATTTCGTATATGCGTGCTTCTATATATGCACATTAAAGGAATTTGTTGTCCGTAAATGCACTTTTATAGGTTGATTTATATGTGTCGCTCGTATATGTGCATATATGGAAGAGCACATTTGTATATGTGCATATACGAAAGCACACATATACGAAAGACGTCATTATGGAAGTGGCCAGCTTCCGTATATGCACATTTACGAAAGTCGTCATCCATATATGCGTCGTCTGTATATGCGCACATACCAAAGAACGCATATACATAAGCGTGCATATGCATACGACACATATATGCCAAGTCCATTTTAGAGTCAGTTAGTAGCATATTGTATACTACAATATTGTTTTTAATAGGACCTACATTTACTACAATATTGTTTGTATACAATATACTAATAATGACTCTAAAATGGACTTGGCATATATGTGTCATCTGTATATGCGTGCTTCCGTAAATGCACATATATAGACAATGCATATACGTACAACGACTTCCGTAAATGCGCATATACGGAAGATGGCCACTTCCATAATGGTGTCTTCCATATATGTGCGCTTTCGTATATGTGCATATATGGATGACGCATATAAATGCTCCTATAAATATGCATTTACAAACGATAACTTCCTTAAATGCGCATATATGGAAGCATGCATATATGGAAGATTCATTTGGATTACCGTAAATTTCTTCTGTTTATGCACCTTTTGTATATGCGTCGTTCATATATGCACCTTCCATATATGCGTGCTTCCGTAAATGTGCATATACGGACTATGCATATACGGACAACGACTTTCGTAAATGCGCATATATGGAAGCTAGCCACTTCCATAATGACGTCTTCTGTATATGCACCTTCCATATATGTGCGCTTCCATATATCCGCATATACAGACGACGCATGTACGGACGATGGCTTCCATAAATGCGCATATATGGACTACGCATATATGGAAGCTAGCCACTTCCATAATGGCGTCTTTTGTATATGCGCGCTTCCGTATATGTGCATATACAGATGATGCATATAAATGTGCATTTACGGATGACAACTTCCTTAAATGCGCATATATAAAAGAACACATATATGGAAGATGCATTTGGGTTACCATAAATTTATTTTGTATATGCACCTTCTGTATATGCACATATACAGATGACACATATACGAACGATGGCTTCCGTAAATGCACATATGCAGATGATGGCTTCCGTATATGCACGCTTTCGTATATGTGCATATATGGACGATGGTTTCCGTAAATGCGCATATACGAACGATGCATATACGAAAGTTGGCCACTTCCATAATCGCGTCTTTCATAAATGCGCGCTTCTGTATATGCGCATATACAGATGACGCATATAAATGCGCGTATAAATTTGCATTTACGGAGGAAAACTTCCTTAAATGTGCATATTTGGAAGCATGCATTTACGGACGAAAACTTCCTTAAATGTGCATATTTGGAAGCATGCATATACGGAAGATGCATTTGGATTACCATAACTTTCTTCCTTATATGCACCTTCCGTATATGCACGCTTTCGTATATGTGCATATACGGATGATGCATATATGGATGACGGCTTCTGTAAATGCGCATATATGGACGACGCATATACGAAAGTTGGCCACTTCCATAATGGCGGCTTCTATATATGTGCGCTTCCATATATGCGCATATATGGATGACTCATACAAATATTCATATAAATGTGCATTTGTGAATGAAAACTTTCTTAAATGCGCATATATGGAAGCACGCATATACGAAAGATGCATTTGGATTACCGTAAATTTATTTTGCATATGCACCTTCCGTATATGCATGCTTCTATATATGCGCATATACGGACGACAGCTTCCGTAAATCCGCATATACGGAATATGCATATACATAAGACGCATATACGGAAGATGGCCACTTCCGCGAATGCACATATATGCATCATCAATATATGAATCTTTCGTATATGAGCGCTTTTGTATATGCACATATACAAACGACAACTTTTGTAATGTGCATATACAGACGACGCATATACGGATGACGGCTTCCGTAAATGCGCATATACGGATGACACATATACGGAAGCGGGCCACTTCC
Source organism: Picea sitchensis (assembly GCA_010110895.2). Taxonomy (NCBI): domain Eukaryota; kingdom Viridiplantae; phylum Streptophyta; class Pinopsida; order Pinales; family Pinaceae; genus Picea; species Picea sitchensis. Next base: position 400,968 of record SNQJ01S0002289.1, read on the forward strand.
ATAATGGCGTCTTCTGTATATGCACGCTTCCGTATATGCATGCTTCTGTATATGCGTGCTTCCATATATGTGCATTTAAGCAAATTGTCGTCCGTAAATGCACATTTATACGCGCATTTATATGCATCGTCCGTATATGCGCATATACAGAAGACGCCATTATGGAAGTGGTCATCTTCTATATATGCGCATATACAAAAGCACACATATATGGAAGACGCCATTATGTAAGTGTTCTTATTGGATGCCAATCAATTTCAAAGGGTTGCAAACCTTTATTTTCTCCTAAAAGTAGTGTTGTTTTTTACAAGACCGGGGATCATAATCAAAGAAGTTCCATCAGAGACGCTCCCACCATGGCCACCAAGGATGGAAATCACCCCAATCTTGGTAGGGAATCCATATGCTAGGGAAACATGCATGACATAAGAACAAGCAAGGGAATTGGTGAAGTCCCTCAAAGAAAGATTTGGCTAGAAAAACATCGCTAGGGGTATTTATTTACATCTATAGGATACTCCCTTGGCACCAATAATAAAACCCTTAACATTGGACATGCCATTACCTTAAACATGTACTAATAGATTCTTTAATTGAATGGCGTCATTACATGTATCTAGCTTAGGATTTGAATTCAAGTTCTACATAGGGTAGAGGAAGTTAACAACAGATTCGACAGAGCCAAAAGGTGGTGGAGCAAAAGAACTAGGTACACTTTAACACCTCTCTCTCTCTCTCTCTCTCTCTCTCTCTCTCTCTCTCTCTCTCTCTCTCTCTGCCACTCTTCTCCCCTCTCTCTCCCTCCATTTATTTCTCTCTTTCATCCCCTCTCTCCCTTCCTCCTATACCGCCATTTATCTCTCCCCATCTCTCTTCCACCTATATCTCTCTCTAACTCTCACTCTAACTCTCTCTTTTCCCCTTTCTTTCTCCCCCCCCCCCCCTCTCTCCCCTCTAGCACTCTCTCCCTCTTTCTCATCAATCATGCTGCAGGGACTAACTTTGGACTACAACATCCTCCCATGGGGGGGCTCAGATCACTCGCCAGTTCAATTGGAAGCAAATTTTCAAACCACGCCGAAGAACATACCATTTAGATTTGAGAAGTTCTGGATCGACCATCCCACCTTCAAGGAGAACATCAACCAATGGTGGCGAGCAAGGGCAGTAACCCCACAGGGACAAAGGACGACCCATCATGACCATCCGAGCCTTAACATGAAAATTGAAGACAACGCACATCACCGTGAGAAAACCAAGATTGAAAGGACAAGCTCGCAATGGGGAAGGGTCAATAAGAAGAGGGACAACAAAAATAGACGTAATCAGAAGGTGCACCACAGCAGGGATTTTCACAGAGTCCAAGGGAGGGACAGGAAGAATACCTGGGAAGTGAGGCACATGCTGAGTAACTAGCACAGGAGCTGCGACACACAGAGTAGGATGGTGCATCTAAAGAAAATGCACAGGAAAAGGAACCCCCTGGGAAGGAAGTCCCGAACAATCTGAGGCGACAATCAAGAATGGCACAGGCCGTGAAAGATGCGAAGGGCACCTTCCAAACTCGGGTTGCGCCGAAGGGGAAGGAAACCTTCACCCGGTGGGAGAAGGACTTAAAGAACAAGTGCAAAGGTAAAACACGGGAGGCATTGGTACATGAAGCAGACTGGTTAACTGATCTGGGGGCCACGCAACCCAGGGAAACCCTCTTCCAAAAAATGGTGGAGATGACGTGGATAAATAAGATGATGATCGGAAAAGTAATTTCAGAGAGAGAAGAAGCCAGGCAGGAGGAGAACAAGGAAAACAAGACAATGTTGGATGAGATCCTACGTCGCCTCAGTAGTCTGGAAACTATTACCAAATTGTTAGTAGAGGTAGAGAAGGACCAGAAAAGCAAGATGGAGCGTTTGGCTGCCCAATTCCACCTCTACCTACGTTATGTACATCACATGGACATCACGCTCGCCGATGGACATGGTGCACCAGGTCAAATCAGGAAGACTCGCACAACCCCACAAAAGGAAGATAACAAGAGCCATGCGGATGGTGGGAAGGAGCACCCCCAGGTGCAGAAACACTTCACTGTTCTGGATTAATGAATTGGCAGTCTACAAGAAGTCTACTTAAAAATATCCGCACTAATAAGACCTTGATGGATGAGGTTAACCCAACAGATTTTCTCGAACTCACAGAGACCATTTCCCTCAAAAATCCCATATAAGTCGACCCCTCTCTCATTCTCATGACCAAACCCAAATTAGGGCGCCCTAAAATTCCCTTCTTCACCCAAAACTGCCAAATCAAAACTTAATTATCCACTCTCATTTTCCACAATGAATTATATATGCGTGCTTCTATATATGCGCATTTAAGGAAGTCGTCATTCGTAAATGCACATTTATACGTGCATTTATATGCATCATCCGTATGTGCATATATGAAAGTGCAATATACGGAAGATGCCATTATGGAAGTGGCCAGCTTCCGTATATGTGTCATTCGTATATGAGCATTTACAGAAGCCATCGTTCGTATATGCGCATATACAGAAGTGCGCATATATGGAAGGTGCATATACGAACAACGCATACACAGAAGAAATTTACGGTAATCCAAATACATCTTCTGTATATGCATTCTTCCATATATGCGCATTTAAGGAAGTTGTCGTCCGTAAATGCACATTTATACGCATATTGATATGCATCGTCTGTATATGCACATATACAGATGCGCGCATATATGGAAGTGGCCAGCTTCTGTATATGAGTCGTTTGTATATGCGCATTTATGGAAGCCATCGTCCGTATATGCGTCGTCTGTATATGTGCATATACGGAAGCGCGCATATATGAAAGGTGCATATACGGACGACGCATATACAGAAAGTGCATATACAAAAGAAATTTACGGTAATCCAAATGCATCTTCCATATATGCGTGCTTCTATATATGCGCATTTAAGGAAGTTGTCGTCTGTAAATGCACATTTATACGCGCATTTATATGCGTCGTCCGTATATGTGCATATACGGAAACGCGCATATATGGAAGACACCATTATGGAAGTGGTCAGCTTCCATATATGCGTCGTCCATATATGCGCATTTACGGAAGTCGTCGTTCGTATATGCGCGTATACGGAAGCGCGCATATACGGACGACGCATATATGGAAGGTGCATATACGAACGATGCATATACGGAAGGTGCATATACAGATGACGCATATACGGTAATCCAAATGCATCTTCCATATATGCGTGCTTCCATATATGTGCATTTAAGGAAGTTGTCGTTCGTAAATGCACATTTATACGCACATTTATATGTGTCGTCCATATATGTGCATATACAGAAGCCCGCATATATGGAAGATGCCATTATGGAAGTGGCCAACTTTCATATATGCGTCGTCCATATATGCGTATTTATGAAAGCCATCGTCCCTATATGTGTCATTCGTATATGCACATATACGGAAGCACGCATATACGGAAGGTGCATATATGGACGATGCATATACAGAAGGTGCATATACGAAAGAAAATTATGGTAATCCCCCAAAGAACCCTAATTAACTCTAAATCTAATCTAAACTAAAAGAAAACTAATCTACCCTAACTACTTCTAATCTATCCTGGGAGAAAAACTAATAGAATAAGTGTACAGTGAGAGATAATATCACCAGAACCAGAAATAATTCATGTATGCTAATGATAAGTAATAACAACAATGTTACAGATACATAAACAATTTGTTGTACAATGCATTCATAACATTTTTTGTGTACTCATAAGGAAACATATGACAACATGAGTATATAGAATAGAGTGAATAAATAGTTCATACAACATAATTCTATGCTACTCAGGCAGAAGACAAATGCACAAAGAATAGTCTCATGTACATCTACCAAAATCACATGTTCCTAGAGGGAGAGAAAAGAAGGGAAAATATCAATAAGCCTTGGGCTTGGGTTTCTGGAGAGAGGGAGAGTTGAAAGAGGAACCTAGTAAAGATCAATCTGAAGAGGCTCGGGGACAGTCCTGCAAGAAAGGTGGCTCTGATACCCTTGGGAGCTTTGGACCACAGGGCAATTGTAAGTCAAGGTAATTTGCTTCCCATTAAGGGGAAGTTTATGGAGGGTCAAGGTCAATGTTCTAGATAAGGATCAAGGGACTCCCCCACAAGAATCTCAAGGCTATAGAAATCACATAAATGAAGTGGCCCTGTGAACCTGCTCCTAAAAAAAGAAATATGAGATCAACCATGCGATTAAAAGGAGACTTTCCAATATGCCATAAATATTATATTTCCTTCCATCATTTTTTTATTATAAATGAGTGTTGGGTCTATTCGACGATAATCATGGTGGTTCTAGATAAGTGTCTTGATACTACATGTGCCAAGTCTCTACTCTAGTCTACAACGATCTAGATGGACTTAGAGGAAAATAACAAATACTATACAACAAGTAAGTGTTACAAAACTTACTCTACATACTAGTGAATACACCTCTCCTCCTACAAAACCAAACTTGTAAATACTTTCTCTAAATGCAATGAACCACTAGATAGTGAGTGGGTTATTAATATGGAAAATTTTTGGCTTATGAGAAAAAGGGAGAGAGACCAAAATGAACCCTTATGAATGAGCAAGTAGAAACATAAATAGATATGAAAATTCTTGAGGGGCATCAGCAAATTTTGTACCGACCATTGTAAGGGTGTTCTTCCCAAAAATGTCAAACTGTTATGATATTAGGGATATTTAGGAACCCAAGGGTGGCTCCTCAATGGAATACGGCTCCCACTAGTGCACAAGGTTCAAGGGGGATCTAACTTAAAGTGTCTACCATAGCAAGCATACAACCAAGGGATATAAAGAACAAAGTCTAGGCTAAAGGAGGACCCTCCCATAATAGTGGACATCAAATAAGAGACCATAATCACACATCTAGACTATAGTGAAGGGACTCAAAAGGGGGAATCTAACATATGTGAGTCATCCCTAGGATGGATAGAAGTTCCTTGGTGTTGTGATATGGTGAGTTGTGCATGTCATCATAATCTCTTGAGTAACAACCCACTTTCACCATGTCCATTTTGAGTGGACAACTTGCCTCAACCATCATCTCTTAGACACCGTTGTACCATTTTCGAGGTGCAAATACACTTTATCCCATTTCTCTTTAACATCAACATGTTAGTTTTCTTCTATCATTATAAAAGGTCCATCGTGTCATATATCCTTATTGGTTTTCATACTTTCAAGCGTATTTCCACTTTTTTCTCAATCTTTAAAGACATTTTAACAATGGCAAGTGTCAATCTTCTATTCTTTTATCTTTGCAAGTTTCTTTGATAATATTTTTTATGTTTTCAACCTTTCTAGCCACTACAACATCTACTCTTCCTTGTCTTACTTTCTAGTGAGACTCATCTAACCTTCAATCTAACCATGTTAACTAATGCAACTCTCTCTACCAAATTTATTTTTGGGTTATATTTAACAATTCACCATATCTTAACCATGTACCTTTACTTCACTTCTCCTTAAAAATGTACCTCTCTTTGTCATTCCCTATGATTGTGCTTACAACTCAATAGTCCACTCACAATATGGTTCCTTCACTAATATTAAAAATGAGGGTGTGGTACATGGTGTTCCTTATCTTGTCATCCCATTCACCTTAAACTGTTCATCTCATCTGAAATTTTACATGCAAACTCACCTCCTCTCATGGTTTTTCTTGCTCTAACTACTCCTCGCTGCAAAGGTGTTAGCTTTCATTCTTTCTTCAACTTCACATAACTCACAAAATCAATCGCTCTAATTAATGATTAAAAAAGAATTAATTGACTCACTGCCAATGCTCCCCACAAGATCTATCCTCTCGGCGTCTTTGATTTCTTCATACCTAATTGATGAAGGCCCATTGCTTTGCCCCATTCCGAAGATGAGAACCAAACCTTGCACCCAATCTGAAATAATACATAGCCCTAAATTCTGCTTCCAACTACACAGATCTACATTTTGAATGGATCTATAAACCCACAAGAGTAGTGACGATGTAGAGAGTTCATCATTACAGGGACGATTCACTTCTCGTGATTATTTGTTGGAGGTCTTCTACTTTCATCTCAATTTTGCTCGACTTTTATCACCATTTTGCTTAGCTATGCCCTTTTCACTATGCTTTGTACTTCTCTATATTTCCCAAAAGATTTTACATGCGAGAAAGACTATCGAAATCATTGTAATGTATGTTTTTCGGTTGTGGTAAGGAAAGTGGGGTGAACAGAAGCTTAAAAAAGGCATAATTATCAAATATGGGACTCCAGGATCAAATCAAAACCCCTGAAATTTCATACATTCTAGTCTCTGTTATACACTGGAACAATCACATAAAATGTACATATGCGCACACTGCAATGGAAGGTTAAAACCAGTAAGCAATGGAAAACTCATCAAATAAACACATCTGCAATGGAAAATTGTAACTGGTATGCAATGGAAAGTTAAACCCATCTGTGAGAATCGAACTTTAGAAACGAAAGCTCCGAACCCAAACCGCTATTCAGAAAGGAAAGCAAGAAACTATCCTCTCTGCCAGTATTGCTCTCACTAAATCCTCAGTATAGATGCCTAAATTAATACACCCTTGTACGACGTAGTTTATTTTGTAGGTGCGCGCGCGTTTGGGCTTTTCTCAGACTTATCGGATTTATAAAAATGAACACATTACAATGCTTTCCCACTTACACCTCTCCCAACAAACAACATTACCAGGAGCATGACTTGCAATACCATATGTAAACATGATAATTGTTGCCAATCAATCAACCAAAACAAATTCATCTATGTAGATATCAAATCAACCCATTTTATAAACAATTCACAGAATCCAATATATTATGGGTATAGCTAGATTTTAAATTGACTTATGAGACTTTGATTGTGAGACAAAGAACCTCCTCAGCACAACCACTTCACTGCCCAGTCTACATAAAATGAGAAAAATCTTAATAGATGACCATGTAGCAATATTATCATCAATTACTACAAGTTCTGAACAAATTTGGGTGTGGGTTATAATTTTGCTCGTGATGAAAATTTTAACCGTCGTGGTGATTTTAATAAATTGCACAAATTGCATTTGTGCCAGAGGGCTAAAGACCCTCAAAGATTAGTGCAGTAGCAAGGTGTATTTGAACGCTCAAAGCTCACACCGCTATGATCGCACGCTGCACCTCCAATGTTTGATATACCTTTGAGCTTCAACACGTCTAGTCAACCTAACATTCTTTAAAACGTTTATCGAGTTTTAGAATATCCCAAAACTCTAATTGATTGATCTATTTACAATACTGTCATCCACTCATTAAAACGCACAGCGTGGGTTTTTACTACAAAAGAGTTCATGTACTCTAGAAGCAACGAAGAAACTCAAGATTGGAAGTAATTTTTCACAAGTTTTGCAGATACAGAAACATGGCTTGAAGTGGCATGTAGTCAGACAATATTTAGTAAAGAAATAGACATGTAGCAGAGCCTGTAATTTTATACAAACTATGATAGGTTTCTCTTTCAAAAATAAGACCAAAGAAATCCTTCCTCCAAATTATTCATGAATGCAAAAGAGAGGAGGGGGAGAAAGCAGAAGCGCTTCTGCCAAATTCGTAAATAAGTTCAAAGACTCGAACAAGTCTTCCTCCACCATGACACACTCACCAACACATTTTGTTGGTGTACAAACTGGTGACGAATTACTAGTATCCGCTTGCCTTGATAACTCGACACTTGCTATTTCGAAATCTGAAGAGGCTGCACGCTCATTATAACGCACTGGAGGTTTTCTTGAGCGTTTCCTTGCTGGCTTCTTGGCATCGCAGCTCCTTCCAGAATTTCCCGCACTTTCAGAATTGAACACAACATTGCTTCTGCAGTGGCAGCCTGAATATAATGAGTGAGTTAATAAGTTTAATTTTACACCTGTACCCATCAAAATTACAGGTGGTTGTGGTTTCCAAAATCTAACCTAAGTGGAATTATACCCTACAAAATGAGAAAGAATTTCTATAGGAAAAAGTTAAATTTCCTCAAAATCTCTTTGAATGGGATCCGGGATCCGACATACCTGTGGCGAGATTGAATTAAATTTATAAGGCCATGGATAAGATAAGATGAAGGTTCTGACTCCCGACGCCATGGTTTCCAAGAAGCATCATAGAAAACCCCTCACGAATCCAACTCTTCCCGTTTGAGACCTACGAACACTATCCACCAAAAGGAAGCCACTGCTTGGACTGTACACTATGATTGACTTCCACAGCTATATTTTTGGGGATACTGTATCTCTAGAGTGCCCGAATCGAAAAAATCCATCTTTGCTTCCAGCACCCATTCATCTATTTCTCACTCATTTAGTCTCTGCAACTTCACCTCCTTCCCATTTCGGAACAAGAGGACACCCCGGACTCCCACAGCTCGTATCAGGAGAAAAAATGAAAAAATCCAGCTCATTTCAAATTCGAAAATGGGCACGGAGGGATTAATGTACAGCTCGTCCGAGGAGAAAAAAATTCCAGCTCATTTCAATTTCAAATTCGAAAATGGGCGCGGAGGGGCGTTCACGACGTTGGAAAATGAATTTTCACGAGGTTGAATATTCACAGCGTTTTGTATTACGGCGTTTGGTTGAGTGAGAGACCAGAGGAGTCGGAAAAGTATGGGAGCATGGATGCGCGGTGGCGGCTGGATGGATGCAAGGATGCGTGAGGGTAGCAGATGCATGGCGATCATGGTTATTGGATGCCTATGGATGATCCATCCATCCTGCTGCGGAGTCTTAAAGACTCTGCAGCAGGCTGCTTATTGAAAGAAAGAAAGAAAGAAAGAATTTTTAACATCCACGAGGCTAAAAATAGCTTATGGGATAGATTGTTTTTCCATCTGCCTTTTGTATTCGACCCTTTTCTTGTGAAGTTTTACAATAATCGCTCCCAGCTTCTCAACAAACTCTTTGCTGAATAGATTATCCCAAGAACTAGCTGCCAGAATACCTGCATAATTTTTCCTGTTGTCTTTGAGGGCGTTACATTCTAAAATGAAATGTTTTTCTGTTTCCACATTTCTGGACGAGCACAAAATACATACTCTTTCTTCCCACTTTTCTTTTGGTCTTTTCCAGCGCCCTGTTTCACAACGGAGTTGATGAGAATTAGTCCTTAATTGAGCAATAAGAATTTTAGATCTCCAAGAAATATTGGCCCCTATGT